>JANUWF010003004.1:0-127500 GCA_026120185.1 Voacanga thouarsii
TAATTTACTTTAGGAAGTCAAGTAACGTATGAATATTATGTGAATCCATAAACAATAATATGGTGTTTCAAAGAGGAAATTAAGGATTACAAAATTTTATATTTTTCTCTCAAAAGTTTTTAAATTAAAATTAATACGATTTAATAGAATAAAAGAATTGACAAAATATGTAAAAAATCAAATCGGTGGCAGATCCCTCATAGATTGCCACAGATTAGAGAGGGAATAATTGAGAAATTTATTCTTCAGTGGTAAATTCCTAGCAGATTATTGCGAATTTGTCATAGAATCAATTCAATTGACAAATTCCGTTGCAATTCCGTGGCAAATTGTCACGAATTTGCTAGGGAACCAGTCAATAAAAATAAATTTAACGTTCTTTTTATCACTATTTTGCCTAACTTATTTCTTCATCTATTCTTAGTCATTATACATTCAATTAAACTCAAAAGGCTCATCGAAGCATTGCAAAATAAGTGACATGCCTACTTTACAACTTGTTGCAACACGTATAATTTACTTTATGAATTCAAGTAATATATGAATATTATCGAAATCCATAAACTAAAAGGTGGAGTTTCAAAGAGGAGATTAAGGAATACAAAAATTTATATTTGCTCTCAATAGTTTTTGAATTAAAATTACTTTTCATTAATATAGTAAAAGAATTTGCAAAAAATGTAAAAAATCAAATCCGTAGTAGATCCCATGCAGACTGCCACAGATTAGCCTCGGAATAGTTGAGAAATTTATTCTTTAGCGGTAAATCCATGGCAGATTGCTACGAATTTGTCACGGAATCAACTTAATTGACCACTTCCATAGCAATTCCGTGGCCAATGGTCACGGATTGGCTGAGGAATCAGAAATTTTTTTAAAAAAAAATTAACTTTCTTTTTATCTCTATTTTGCCTAACATATTTTTTGATATATTCTAAGTCGTTATAGATTCAATTAAACTCAAAATGCTCATCGAAACATTTCAAAATAGGTAACATGCCTATTTTACACCTTGTGGTTACACGTATAATTTACTTTATGAATTCAAGTAACATATGAATATTATCAAAATCGATAAACAATAAGGTGGTGTTTCAAATAGGAGATTAAGAAATACAAAAATTTAAATTTGCTCTCAATCGTTTTTGAATTAAAATTAATAAGCATTAATATAGTATAATAATTTGCAAAAAATGTAAAAAATCAAATCCGTAGTAGATCCCATGCAGACTGCCACAGATTAGCCTCGGAATAGTTGAGAAATTTATTCTTTAGTGGTAAATGCATGGCAGATTGCTACGAATTTGCCACGGAATCAACTCAATTGACCAATTCCATAGCAATTCTGTGGCCGATGGTCACAGATTTGCTGAGGAATCAGAAAATAAAAATAAATTTAACTTTCTTTTTATCTCTATTTTGCCTAACATATTTTTTGATATGTTCTTTGTCCATATACATTCAATTAAACACAAAATGCTCATCTAAACATTTCAAAATAAGTGACATGCCTATTTTACTCCTTGTTGTTACACGTATAATTTACTTTAGGAAGTCAAGTAACATATGAATATTAGCTTAATCTCTAAACAATAATGAGGTGTTTCAAAGAGGAAATAATGGATTACAAAAATTTATATTTTTCTATCAATAGTTTTTGAATTAATATAATAAAAATTTTGACAAAATATGTAAAAAATCAAATCCGTGGTAGATCACTCACAGATTGCCACAGATTAGCGACAGAATAATTGAAAATTTTTTTCTTCAGTGGTAAATCCCCGGCAGATTGCTATGAATTTGCCACAGAATCAACTCAATTGACCAATTCCATTCCAATTCCATGGCAAATTGTCACGGATTTGCTAGGGAACCAGTAAATAAATAAAAATGTAACATTCTTTTTATCTCTATTTTGCCTAACACATTTTTTGATGTATTCTCAGTGATTATTCATTTAATTAAATTCAAAAGGCTCATTGAAACATTTCAAAATAAGTGACATACTTATTTTACTACTTGTTGTAACACATATAATTTACTTTTTGAATTCAAGTAACATTTGAATATTATCGAAATCTATAAACAATAAGGTGGTGTTTCAAAGAGGAGATTATGGAATACAAAAATTTATATTTGCTCTCAATAGTGTTTGAATTAAAATCAATATGAATTAATATAATAAGAGAATTGGCAAAAAATTGTAAAAAATCAAACCCTTGGTAAATCCATCACAGATTGCCATAGATTAGCAACGGAATAATTGAGAAATTTATTCTTTAGTCATAAATCCCTTGTAGATTGCTACGGATTTGCCACGGAATCTACTCAATTGACCAATTCCGTGCCAATTTCGTGCCAAATTGTCGCGGGTTTGTTGGGGAACCAGGAACTAAAAATAAATGTAACATTCTATTTTTCTCTATATTCCCTAAAATATTTTTTGATATATTCTCAATCATTATACATTAAATTAAACTCAAATAGCTCATCGAAACATTTCAAAATAAGTAACTTGCCTATTTTACTACTTGTTGTTACACGTATAATCTTCTTTATGAATTCAAGTAGCATATGAATATTATCGAAATTTATAAACAATAAGGTAGTATTACAAGGAGGAGATAAAGGAATACAAATAATTTATATTTGTTCTCAATAGTTTTTGAATTAAAATTAATATGAATTAATATAATAAAATAATTGAAAAAAAATGTTAAAAATTAAATCCGTGGTAGATTCCTCGCAGATGCCACGGATTTGCCACGGAATAATTGATAAATTTATTCTTGAGTGGCAAATCCTTGGCAGATTGCTATGAATTTGCCATGGAACGAACTCAATTGACCAATTCCGTGGCAATTCTGTGGCAAATTGTCACGGATTTGCTCGGGAACCAGTAAAAGAAAATAAATTTAACATTCTTTTAATCTCTATTTTGCCTATTACATTTTTTGATATATTGTAAGTCATTATACATTCAATTAAACTCAAAAGGCTCACCGAAACATTTCGAAATAAGTGACTTACCTATTTTACTACCTGTTCTTACACGTATAATTTTCTTTATGAATTCAATTAACATAGGAATATTCTCGAAATCTATAAACAATAAGGTAGTGTTTCAAAGAAGAGATAAGGGAATACAAAAATTTTTATTTGTTCTCAATAGTTTTTGAATTAAAATTAATATGAATGAATATAATATGTGAATTGGAAAAAAATGTAAAAAGTCAAATATATGGCAAATCCCTCACAGATTGCCCCGGATTAGCCATGGAATAATTGAGAAATTTATTCTTCCTTGGCAAATCCCTGGCTGATTGCTACGAATTTGCAATGGAATCAACCCAATTGACCAATTCCATTGCACTTCGGTGGCAAATTGCCATGGATTTTCGAGGGAACCAGTAAATAACAATTTAAAACACATTCGATTTTTTATTCCCAAATTTCTTTTTAAGACTAAATAACTTATAGATAAACAATAATACATTTGATCTTTGCTCTTCAAAGGGTGTTGAATTACAATTAATACAAATTGATTATATTAATGAATTATAATAAAAAAGAAGAAAAAATAAATTAATGGCAAAGCCTTAGCCGTTTGCTTGGGATTGGCCACGGACTACAAGCTGTGGCAAATTGCCCATGTCAAATCCCTAGCAGTTTGCTTGGGATTTGCTATGGAATTATTTAATTTTATTAAAAAATTATTCCGAGGCAAATCCGTGGCAGATTGCCACGGATTTGCGACGAAATACAACTATTGCAACTTGCTATGAATCTGTGATGAAATATTCTATATTTCTCTCATTTTTTATTTATTGGAAAATTCTATAATTTTGCCATGGAAATTTTTCCATCGCAAATCGGTGGCTAATTTCTGGCACAATTTTTTGGCGTTTTTTTTGCTACCAATTTGCGACGGAATATGTTTTCAGCGCTAGTTGCTACTGTTTCCATTGCAATTCCATGGCAAATAGCTATGGATTTTCTATGGCATTCTGTCCCTCACAATTTGCTTTGTCTTTTGCAGTTTCGTGGTAAATCCATCGCGGATTGCCTTGAAAAATTTTTCGTGGCAAATTTACAATTTTCTTGTTGTGATAAAATAAGTGATTAAATGCTCAAAATAGATTCTATTAAACTAAAAAAGATCTAAAATAAAGTATAACAAAGGTTTAATCTTTCAAATATAATATAGATCTACAATAGCCTAACAAAATTAATATGAAAAAATACAAATGGAAAAGATAAAAACTCTTAGACAAGTTGGATCTCTTCTCCCTTGTGGATTTCTTCTTAAAGATGCGTCCTTTCTCTTCAATAGACACCATGATCCTTTCTCTTGTGACTCCTTAGTGCTTTCTAAGGCATTTCTCTATTCTTTCCATCTCAGCTTTCTATTTCAAATGTGTAAGGAAAGATATTTATAGTGTATCGCTTGGAAAGCCCTAAAATCCTCAGAACAGTAGCTTTTGCGACGTTAATTGGTGCATGTTCACAAGTACTACCCGGCACTGATTACTTTCTCATTCAAGTTCCAACTACAAATCGGCACCTGTTCAATGGTCTAGACCAGTGCCAATTACTCCTAATAGTTTGGGTTCTTCTGATTTTGAATTGAACTTGTGCCTGTTCAAGTGTAAAATGAAGTGCCAGTTATGTCTGCTTCAGCTCCTTTTAATACTCTTCACGCTTGTTCATCCTCAAGTTACCTTCCATTATATCTTCACAAAAGAAGGAAAATATAGGGAAGTGAGTAGTCATCTAGTTCATAATTCTGAACAATTATAGTGTAAATGGCATGAGATTATGTATATTTTAATTACTCATCAAATCTTATCAATTACAATATTTCTTTCTTATGGAAGGAATTCCCCACTAATCAAAATTACGGCAGGAGGTATGGAGTAGCTAGTCTAGCCGATCCAAGGGGGCAAATGGCTGAAGAATTAGAATGACTATGACATAATCTAGATTGACCAAAGTCTCTGAGTCAACATAGGACACATAAAAAGAAATTGACTTAGTCTCAAATTGCCCACATTCCCAGAGTAAAACATGCATTAAATCATCACCAATCAAAACAAAAGGGAGGATCAAGACACACATTCAAAATAATACAATAATTTCTTTCTTTCCATTTCTCTAGAGTTCTTTCTTTTATAGTTAGTCTTGTTTGTTTTCACAATGGCTCTGAACAAGGTTAGGGTTGAGTCCTTTTGTAGCAAGTTGGGTATGATTAACATTTATACTCTAACCTGAGAAGGAGTGTTAAAAATAGGAACTTAATATACAGATATTTAGAAGTATATTTTGTATATATTTAATCAGCCTTAATTATAGGTGCCTCGTTATAGAAGGTTTGATTTTAGAAGGCTGATTACAGGAAGATTTGAATCTAACCTCCTATTCTAGAAACACAGTTATGTATATAAATACTAATCTATTTGATAAATAATACATACATAAAATTTCTTTTCTCTTATTACACCTATGGACCTCTTCTATAAATTTTGAAACTATCAACTATTTACTTAACCTGAAAATTTCAATGTGCCTCACGTTGAAAAAAAAGAATTAGGGTCATAATTTTTGGATTAAAGAGCCTCCCATACTAAATGGGGGGAGGGGGGGGATAAAACCATACCATAACAACCAAAATTGAATGTTAGCATATAATTGTTATAAAATGTTCTGCGTATTATAGTAAAAACGACCCTATACACGAGGGTATTATAATTATAAAAATCCTTATAGCTTTCAAAAGTTCGTTACCATGTGTTGAGTTTTTCTCAATCCCACATGGGATAATATAAATAAGTGTAAGAAAGGCTTTTCCTATAAATAGGTTAGTATTGTTTTAAGGAGAGTACACCAACTCATTGAGCCTAATAAATTGGGAAATTTTTTGGGCTTTGAGTTATTTTGTGAGGGTTTGTAACTTTGTCCGTCCAAAAATTACATAGTGGAGTGTTTCCATTCAGGGTCGTAGATGTAGGTCTAATTGAGAGACCGAACCATATTAAATTTTCGTGTTGTGTTTTATTTATTATTTTCTTTCCTCTTTTCTATATATTTATGTGTTGCTTTCGTTTCTCATCCCATCAAGTGGTAACAGAGCCTGGTTCCGACTTCGACTTGGGAGAAGAGCCTGGTTTCAGTTTGGGAGAATAGCAAAAGTTCTGGCTTGGGAGAAGAGTAAGGTTCGGGTTTAGGGAGGAGAGAAAAGGAGCAGAAGGAACTTCAACACCAGTTCTGAGTAAGAAGTAATTTTTTTGTATCACGTGGAGGTAAAATATTATATTATGGATTCTTTAAATATCATATATATGAAGAATGAGATTTTACCTCTATTGTTTGATGAAAAGATTGACTTCACTCTGTGGCAATGCACAATTCAAGACTATTTAGTGCAGTAGGGTCTTGATTCTGCATTAGAAGATGAGAAACCGGAAGGTAAGAAGGATTTAGATTGGAGTATTATTCAAAAAAGAGCGGTTAGTACTATTCGGTCAGCATTGGCTCCATATATTAAAGTTACAGTGTTGAAGGAGACATCACCTAAGAAGACGTGGGAGAATTTAGATAAAAATCATGCATTGAAGACACTTACTAACCGCTTGATGATGAAGATGGATCTATATTCACTTAGGATGGAAGAAGGAGGTAACATTATTGACCATATAAATAAATTTTATTACTTAGTATTTCGACTTGAAAATTCAGGGGAGAAGATTGAAGATGAGGAATGTGACACCCCACTCAATTGAGAGTTTGGAAGCTTAATAATATGGCTATTTGGGATTGCATCATAAATTAAATGCATCGTACATGGCTATTTTATGTGCTCTCTATGTGTATTCTCTTAAGAAAAATGTGTTTGATAAGTTAATTATTTTGTTGGGCATGGTAAGTAATTTATATGCAAGTAATTGTTTATTTTATTCATATATATATATATACTATGTATAGAAAATTAATTAGTGAAATTAACTTGAGGATTACTTTTTCAATAAAATTATCCCAATGATCTTCCTCTTGTGCAAAGAACACTCTTAAACAAATTCATTTTTAGTTAGGGTTTCAGCTTTATTTCCCAAGCTAATAATCTTGGTCAAATTTTGGGTCAAATCTAATTTTGACCTCTTGAATTGATTTCTTGAATTGACCAAAGACCCATTTCTTACACCCATGGAATTTTTTTTTTTAACTCAACAAAACACCCTCAATCCTAACCATTGGACATAGGGTATTTTTAAGTGAACCCATTTCAACCCTTGGATCAAAATGTACCCTACTATAAAATCAAAATTTCCCCATTTCCTCCCCCATAGTGGCCGAAATTCCCTCTCCATTCTTCCCCAAGTCTTTTTCCTTCTTCTTCTTCCTAGAAGCAGCCCTCCCCTCCTCTCCATTGAAGCTGGCCGACAGCTTGTTCCCCCAACATTCCCAACCGAAATTCTTGCACCCACATGCAAGTCTTAGCTGGGCAATCATTCTTCCTCCAACTGCCATCATTTCTTGGGGTTTAGAGAGGCATTTTAAGTGATTTTTCAGCCAAGAGCAAAGGTAATTTCTCCATGTGTTTTTCTTTCTTCTTTTCTATTTCCATAGTAATCGAATATGGTCTCACTCACCATTTCATTTTCTTGAAAAATCATTCCATAAGAGAGCCAAAGATTTGAAGATCAAGCCTCCATCTTGTCACCTTTTATTTGTATAAGACTAGAGCTCCAAAGAGGTAACCAAAGCTTGCATTTTCTTCTTTTGTTTCTAGCTTGACCGAAATTTCTAGCTTGCTGGACAGATTTTCATTTTTAATTTGTTTAAGCATTTTGAGTGTTGATGTGTGATGTAAATGTTGATATTTATGTTAAGGGATGTTGTATGATGTGCGAAATGAAGTCTTGTACGCAAAGAAGTCTTTTTTTAGCCACTTATATAGCATAAAACCGAAATTTGCATTTTCTGTCCAGATTTGTGAAATTGTGGTTTGAAGCCTTGATTTGATGTTTCCTTCTTGGATTTGTTTTAAATAATGTTGTACTCATGTTGAGTAAATGATGCCTTATGTGTATGATATATGTATTGGTGTTATTGCTTGAATTTTGGTGTTTTTTTTTTTTTTTGTGCTCAAGTATTGTTTGAGTAAAACAGGGTGTTGCTGGAAAATCGAAGTTTGGAATGGATGTTGTTTTGATTGAGATAAGTGATGATCATATGGACTGTGAATGATATTTTATAGGATCTAGGGTGTGTTGGGGATTTATTTGAGGGTGTATAAAGGTTTGGTGTTTGAAAATTGTGGTGTTTTGATGAGTATATGTTTGCTGCCAGAAAACCCCTGTTCAGAGACCTGACTTTAAACCACCGTAAAATATACTTATTGTTGGATTTTTAGGCTGAATTTTTTTATTGTACAAACTAGCGGATGTTATAAAAATTATGGCTCAAGAATCATTGAAAAAATCCTAGTATTTTGAAAGTTATGAATTTTTGAAAACTGTTGCTCCAGAGTGGTCGTGATTCTGGCGAGATATTTGAGAAATTTAATTAACCTGGTTTTTCAAATATTTTTGGGAAAGGAATTGCATGGTAATTCACCTAACATATAGGAGTGTTATTCTGGAAATTTTCAGTAAGAAATAAAATGTTTTCCTTAGATAATTAAATCGACTTTTGAGGCCTCTAAACTGCTTCACAAACAGAGTTTTACACTAAGGGTTTAAAACATGAACTTTGCCCTGAAAATTTCTTTAGCTAGATTGAAATGAATCTACATAAAATTTATGGGATATTTTAACTTTCTAGAATATATATATATATATATATATATATATATATTAGCTAGTTAACTATCTACTTAGTTACCTATTTATTTATTTATTTTATTTTATTATTTTTTTAGTTAATTAACTATTTATTTACTTATTTACTTTTTTTATTTACATATTATCTATTTATTTATCTACTTATTTATTATCTATTTATTTGCTTATTTACTTACTTATTTAATTACTTGTTTATTGATTGATTGATTGATTGATTTACTTACTTATCAATCTTGCTATTTATTCATCTTTTAAATTATTTGTTTTTTTTAACTTGATGGGATGTTTCCCGCCCTAATATATGTGGATTGATTTCTTGATTAAGGGTTTAGGATTAATAATATTAAAATAAGCAAGTGTTATTAGCATGAGGAGATAGAAGAGATTACTTGGAGCATAAGTAGCCTCTTTTTTCTAAGCAATTTATGTAGTTTGATCTCTAAGGACTTGTGATCAAGAGATTAATTCTTGTATAATTTATATTAGATTTGTAGCCGGATTTGGGAGGAAGGAAAGATTGAAAATTTTGAAAAGATTTCTTTTGCTAAGCTTTTGGACAAGGTAAGTCCTTGCATCTCATGACTCGTTTATGCAAAATAACTCTATGGAAAGTTCATATGATCATGTACACATAGTTATGTCAGAAGAAGCACATGATATGATTTCACTTATGAGTTTTATTTTATGGCACTTGGTATCACTTTTAGCACTTTACGACTTCCACTTGGGAAAAGTATGCATGATCAATTTTGGAAATCTTCTTAAGAATGTTATGATATGATTAGGGGCCATGCATCAATGTTTATATCTAATGACAAATTTTCCTTCATGCATATAATTGTGAAAATCATAGCATAAGATTTTGGCTCCTAACAATTATCACTGTTGAGGCAAGATATGAACTAATTTGATTTATTTGTGCCTTGAGCAAATTTGAATAGAACGGATGACATGATTTCTATTTTAAAAGTATTTTTGAGAGAATGTACGATTGTGGGTTTGAATTGGGTTGAATTTTAAACCAAATATGGTTTTGGGGACTGAAACAATGTTTTGATAATAAAATTGGACGGCCTATCAACCGGAAATCTCTCCTAGTCTAACGAAAGCTAGCCCTATTGCTTCGCCCTTTTGAGTACTCAAGTCTTCAACAAGGAGATTCAAGAAATTCCCATTCCGATTTGGAATGTACAATTTCATTATCAAAATATTGTTTCAGTCCCCAAAAACCATATTTGGTTTAAAATTCAGCCCAATTCAAAACCACAATCGTACATTCTCTCTAAAATACTTTTAAAATAGAAATCATGTCATCCGTTCTATTCAAATTTGCTCAAGGCACAAATAAATCAAATTTGTTCATATCTTGACTCAAAAGCGATAATTGTTAGGAGCCAAAATCTCATACTATGATTTTCGCAATTATATGCATGAAGGAAAAATTGCCATTAGATATAAGCATTGATGCATGACTCCCAGTCATATCATAACGCTCATAAGAAGATTCCTAAAATTGATCATGCATACTTTTTTTTTTAAGTGGAAATCATAAAGTACTAAGAGTGATACCAAGTGCCATAAAATAAAAATCATAAGTTAAATCATATCATGTGCTTCTTGTGACATAAACATGTATACATGATCACATGAACTTTCCATAGAATTATTTTGCATAAACAAGTCATGAGGTGCAAGGACTTACCTTGTCCAAAAGCTTAGCAAAAGAAATCTTTTCAAATTTTTCAATCCTTCATTCCTCTCAAATCCGGCTCCAAATCTAATATAAATTATACAAGAACTAATCTCTTGATCACAAGTCCTTAGAGATCAAACTACATAAATTCCTAAAAGAAAGAGGTTACTTATGCTCCAAGTAATCTCTCCTATCTCCTAATGCTAATCACATTTGCTTATTCTAATATTATTAATCCTAAACCCTTAATCAAGAAATCAATCCACATAGATTAGGGCGGAAAACATCCCATCAAGTTAAAAAGAACAAATAATTTAAATGATGAATACATAACTAGATTGATAAGTAAATAAATCAATCAATCAATCCATTAATGAATAAATAAATAAGTAAGTAAATAGGCAAATAAATAGATAATAAATAAGTAGATAAACAAATAGATAATATGTAAATAAATAAGTAAATAACTAAATAAATAAGTAGATAATTAACTAGCTAAATAGATAATCAATTATCTTTAAGACTTTGTACTTAAAGATTTCCAAAATAGAATAATTATTTAAGTATAAAAATCATAAGAGATATATATATATATATATATATATATATATATATTCCAAAAAGTTAAAATATCCCATAAATTTTATGTGGATTCATTTCAATCTAGCTAAAGAAATTTTCAGGGCAAACTTCATGTTTTAAACCCTTAGTGTAAAACTCTGTTTGTGAAGCAATTTAGAGGCCTCAAAAGTCGATTTAATGATCTAAGAAAAACATTTTATTTCTTGCTGAAAATTTCCAGAATAACACTCCTATATGTTAGGTGAATTACCATGCAATCCCTTTCCCAAAACTATTTGAAAAATCTGGTTAATTAAATCTCTCAAATATCTCTCCAGAATCACGACCACTCTGGAGCAACAATTTTCAAAATTTCATAACTTTCAAAATACTAGGATTTTTTCAATGATTCTTCAGCCATAATTTTTCTAACACCCCCTAGTTTGTACAGGACAAAATTCAGCCTAAAATTCCAACAATAAGTATGTTTTTCGGTGGTTTAAAGTTAAGTATCTGAACAGGGGTTTTCTGGCAGCAAGCATATACTCAACAAAATATCAAGATTTTCAAACATCAAACTCTTGTAAATACTCAAAAATTTTCCCAAAACACCCTAGATCCCATAACACACCATATACAAGCCATATGATCACCATTTAACTCAAATAAAACAACATCCAAAACATAACCCTCCATTTCCAGCGGCACCTCTGTTTTTTTTTTTTTTTTTCTCAAATGATACTTTGAGCAAACAACATCAAAATCCCTCCAATAACCCCAATATACATATCATATTCATAAGGCATAATTTACACAATATAAAAACCACATTATGCTACCCAAATTCATTGAACAAAATCATTCAAACAAGGTTTCAAGCCATGAAACGAAAATCTGGGCAGAATATATATATTTCGGTGTTCATGCTATATAAGTGGGTAAAATTGATTTCTTTGCATAAAAGACTTCATTTCATACATCATAAAACATCCATAAACATAAATATAACCACTTGCATCCCAAATCACCTTTCAAAATGCTTCAACAAGTCAAAATAGAAATCTGTCCAGCAACACTTTATTTTCAGCCAAGAATAAATCAAAGGAGGAAAGATGCAAGTTTTGTTTACCTCTTGAAGCTTCAAAATCACTGCAATAGACCTTTCAAGTTCCAAGAATTTGTACTTTCTCAAGATAAGATGTTTGCAAAGCTAAGAGGAGTGTGTGTAAGTGATTTTGGTGTAGGGAATGTTAGGGAGTAAGCTGGTAGGTCAACTTGGGCAGCAAGGGGAGGGAGATGGCTGTGTTCTTGAGTGAGAAGAGAAGAAAACTTGCAGATAAAATGGGGTAACTTTAGGCCAGCCTGGGGGGGGGGGAGGATGAAGAAAAGTTTTATTTTATACTAGGCAAATTTTTAATCCAATTGTGGAGAAATTTTACCCTAATTTCAAAGGCCAAGATGAAGAGGGTTTAGTTGGGTCAAAAAGATCCATGGGTCCAAGAAATGGGTCTTGGGTCAATTGAAGAAATCAATTCAAGAGGTCAAAATTAGATTTGACCCAAAATTTGACCAAGATAATTAGCTTGGGAAATAAAGCCAAAACCCTAATTAAAAATGATTTTGTTTAAGAGTGTTCTTTGCACAAGAGGAATATCATTGGGATAATTTTATTGAAAAAGTAATTCTCAAGTTAATTTTCTATACATAGTATATATATGCATAAAATGAACAATTACTTGCATATAAATTACTTACCATGCCCAACAAAATAATTAACTTATCAAACACATTTTTCTTAAGAGAATACATATAGAGAGCACATAAAATAGCCATGTATGATGCATTTAATTTATGATGCAATCCCAAATAGTCATATTATTAAGCTTCCAAACTCTCAATTAAGTGGGGTGTCACATATCGCTCCAATTGCAATTAAGGAATACTTTTCCTTAAGGTATTGAAAACAATATGCGCATATGAAGTCTGTATATATGCATGCTTTCAACTTTTTATATACAATGTTTGCTCGCCACACAAAACAAACATAACAAGAAGAAAATTATTTCCCTTTCAAAGAATTTTCTTTTCTCACAAATTAAAACCCTAGCTGCCTAAACTTCTTTGCTAGCACAACGACATAGTGATCTCGAAAGCTTCCCTCATATGGACTATGTTGGAGACGATTCTATACTTGAATCATAATGGGTCGATCAAACAAAGACAAAAAAACTAAGAATTACAAAGGCACCAAGAAAGGTAATCTTCCTTCTTTTGTTCGATCTGTTCTTCACATATAAGTTGATCTATCACGTTATTTCTTATTTTTTCTTCCACTGTTTTCATATCTTTGCATGGGCAAGAAACCAACATGTATATGAGCCAATTACATTGCAAGTAAGATGGGGTTATTAATACTTCATAATCTTTATCGATGATTATTTAAGAATTTGGTATTTGTATTTAATAAAATATAAATATGAAGTATTTGACAAGTTTAAAGAATTTAGAAATACAGTAGAGAAAGAACTTAATAAAAATATTAAAACCCTAAGATTCGATCGAATATGTGAATATTTAAGCTAAGACTTTTAAAGTTGTCTTAGAGATACTAGAATATTATCTTAATGGACTCCTCTATATACACCTTAGCATAATGATGTATCTCAAAAAAGAAATTGAACCCTACTAGAAATCGTTTGAACTATAATAGCTTTTGTAAAATTACCTAAATTGTGTTTGTGGATCTGCACTTAAAACTATTGTTTATATTTTAAACAGAGTTTCATAAAAAATAGTTGATACTACCCCTTATCAGTTATTCTACAGTAAGAGACTAAAATTAGGTCAATTAAGAATTTTGGGATATCCTACTTATATTAAGAGGACAAAATCAGATAAACTTAAAAATAAGTCTGATAAATATTTATTTGTTGGATATCTAAAAGAGTTATATGAATATTATTTCTATCTTCTTTTTGAAAAAAAAAAGTATTTATTTCAAAGTATTCTATCTTTTTGGAAAAGGAATTCATACTTAAAGGAGATAGTGGGAGTAAAATTGAACTCAATGAAGTTCAAGAAAAACAAATAAATATTGATCAATCGAATGATCTCATATCTATTAAAAAAAATGGATGAACCTTTATATACACAAGAACTTAGAAGATTAAGTAGGGTACGTGTGGTACTTGAGAGATATGAATTTCCCATTAATAATCACAATGACATATTATTCATAGAGGAAGACGAACTTACTACTTATAACGAAATTGTGAAAAGTTCAGAATCTGATAATGGCTGGAGGCCATGAAATCAGAAATAGATTCTATGTATGATAGCTGAGTTTAGACTTTGGTTGATTCATCTGATAGAATTAAACTTATAGGGTACAAGTGGGTTTTTAAGAAGAAAACTAATATGGATAGTAAAGTTGTTACCTATAAGGCATGATTGGTTGCTAAAAGATATTGTCAACAATTTAAGTATCGATTATGATGAAATTTTCACTTGTAGCAATACTAAAATCTATAAGAAAACTCCTTGTACTTGTTGCTCACTATGATTATGAAATTTGGCAAATGGATGTGAAAAACTTTTCTTAATAGGAATCTGGATGAGAAAATATATATGACATAGTTTAAAGGTTTCATGTCTAAAAATGATGCCCATATATTCAAGTTGCAAAAGTCCATTTATGGACTAAAGCAAGCTTCTAAGAGTTGGAATATTTGTTTTGATAAAACAGTTAAATAATTTGATTTCATAATAAAATATTGATTAACCTTGTATATATAAGAAGGTTAGTGGAAATGCAATTATTTTCCTGTTATTAAATGGAGATAACATATCGCTAATAGGAAAGGATGTCTCAACTTTTGAATCAGTAAAAATATGGTTATTGAAGAATTTCTCTATGAAAGACTTTAGAGATGCAACCTATATTCTGGGGTTAAGGATCTAAAGATCTATAGAGATAGATGAAAGAGGTTTCTCGGTTTTTCATAGTCTATATACATAGACAAAATGCTAAAAAGGTTCAACATGGATCAATTCAAAAGAAAATTCTTACCCATGACCCCATAGGGCAAGCCTTTCAAAATTTATGTGTTCTCAAACATAAGGTAAAGAGGATCACATGAATAGAATACCATATGCTTCGACAATTAGATCTATCACATCTGCTTTGAGAAATACTAGGCTTGATGTATTATGTTCTTTTAGTTGAATGAGCAGATACCAATCTGACCCTAAAGAAGGTCATTGGGCGGCTAAACATTCTTAAGTATCTAAGGAGGACAAATGATGTATTCTTGATATATAGAAAAGGTGACTTACAGGTTAAATAATATACTGATGTCAGTTTCCAATCTAATAAGGATGATTACAAATTATAATCAACCTACGTATTCATTTTAGGTGGAGGGACAATTAGTTGGCAAAGTTCCAAACAAGACACTACTATCGATTCAACCACAGAAGTTGAGTACATAACGGCTTCTGAAGCAACTAAAGAGGCAGTTTGGATTAGGAAATTCATAACTAAATTAGGAGTTATACCATGCATTGTTGATCTAATACATTTGTATTGTGAGAATAATAAAGCCATTGCACAAGTAAAGAAACTACGGTCTCATCAACGATCCAAGCATGTACTTAGGTGCTATCACTTAATATGAGAGATCATTGATAAGAAAGATATAAAGATAGAGAAAGTTCCAACTAATTAGAACATAGCTAATCCATTCACAAAAGCAGTACCCCGGAAGGAACATGGTGTCATGTTTAATCATTTGGTATTCGATACAAGAATGATTGACTCTAGTGAAAGTGGGAGATTGCTCATATAATGCCCTAAAATCAATTATTTGTATAATGTATTTTACACATTTATCAATTCAAATACATTCTTTATCTTTCAACTTGTTTGATTATTTCATATGTGTGTGTATAAAGCTGATGCATAAAGTTTCAAACACAGTACACAATATTAAGAAAATCATAAAAGAGATCCTGATGTAAGATTCATATTATGCTATATAGTGTTTGCGCCAAAATTATCCTTGGTCATATTGTAAAACCCCACCCTAAAATTCCCCGAGAGCATGCATTGCATCATTTATGCGTGAACGTAATCATACCTAATTTTTATCTTATGTTACTCGAGTAATTTAATTAGGAAGTTATCATTTTGTGAGGCTTTATTTAGCTTACGTGACTATTAGAGCAAAGTGAAATTTTTTTGGGTAGATGATTTATCATAAGGAGGGTTTAGGTTCAAAACTTGGATTTATAAAAATATTCATATGCTTATAAGGTGTAACACATGGTAGTAGTTTATTAGCAAAGGTGTTTGGATTTTAATATTGATTGGTTGAGGGATCGATGGTTAATTCTTATTTGGACATCCTTTATTTTTCTTTTCCTTCCTCCTCCCTTAATCACCCTGGCCGGTCAGTTTTGGGTGATACCATTACCATATTTAGAGGGCTTGGTTCCATGATTTAAGGAACAAATTTACCTAAAGAGATTGATTTCCAAATTTGTTTCACCCTATAAAACAATTCAATTTCGTTATCTTCTCCTTATACCTTTGATTCATATGCTTTGATTTGGCAACTATAATATACTTATTCCCTTTTTGCTCCAAGAATATTATTCGTAGATTGAGTGGGACTCCTTTCATTATTAATTACAATCTAGCCGCCACCTTCTATTTTAGTGGAGGGATATTCCACCAACTATACATAATGAATTCAATTTCCTTTTTCGTTACCATTCTTTCTTATGTGTGTGTATACACACACACACATATACTCAAAGCTAGAAATTTGTTTCCTTAACCTTCAAGTATTTTGGGTTTTCCAAATTCCTAAAATTCCTCCATATATATCTAGTTTCCTTCTATAAACACTTTCCATTCCTCCATCCCCCTTTATAGAAACCGATCCTGGATATGCTTTGAGAAAGCTGTTGCACTGCCAAATTCCTGCCATTAGCATTGTTGGAAACTTGATTCCTTACAAGCCGTCGTAACTTCCCATTTTTTGGCAAGAATTTAAATTCAAAATTGCTTCCATTAGAGCCACGAATTTAGCACCTTTGCTTCTTAACTCCAGCCAAGCACCGAGTTTTTAATCCTTATTTCGGCCAGCAAAGGGAGTTATTCATTCCTTTAGTTGAGTCAACCAAGACTGGAAGCCAAGAGAAGAATTTCCCTATCGATACAAACTAAATAATTCTTTTCTTTTCCGAATAGGAAAGCTACCTTATATTCTATCCCTTAAAAATTCCAGCAAGACAAATGATTTCTCTCTTTCTATTGCACGAGATCCTACTCCAATTCGGCCAAGAAGAACTGAACACTTTCTACTCTAGTAAAAACAAAGCTAGGGTAGAAGGGATTGGTCTTTTTTCTCTCAAGCAGTACACACAACAAGCTGTGACTACAGTCCCGAAAACCCACTCAGCAGACCTTTAACTTCTGCAGGACCCTAAGCCGACTCACCTACGCACAGAGGCATTCAGCCTTACCTAATTACGGTAACAAAATTGAACCAGCACAGCACACAAATAATAATAAAAAAAGTCCCTCACCTCTCCCATTTGCAAAACCGAGACAGCAATACCCAAGCTATTCGGCTCTCCAATCATAGTAAAATCGGAACAGCAACTTCTTATTTCTCGTGTTTAATTCTTCTCCTCAAGCCAAGTAGTCTAGCGCACAGCAAGGCTTCCGCTGTCTTTTCTCTACCTCACGAAAGACTGAGAGCCCCCTCTATTTTCCTCAATTTCTGCACACTTTCCTTTTTTGATTCCATCAATCATCTAATAATCCTCCACCATTACTCCACCTAAGAACTGAAACGTTCTAAGCCTAAACCCTGGTTCTCTTTAGCCGAAAATAACACCAATTTACACAAGAAAATTCTCTTGGCCTCCGTACGTATTCCATTTTTACTTCTTCACCAAGACAAGATACTAACGCATCCACAAATCCTCTCGGCCTCCATCAAGACAAGGCAAGGACATTCTCTACCTAAGAATCACATCCACAGACTACACAAATTAAACTAAGGTACCTTCTTCTCATGAGTAAGTTTTCAGCCTTGTTGTCTTTGTTCCAGAATTGCTAATAATAGGGTAGGGGTTCGAGCTCTTGAAAGAGTGAGACATGCTTTATTTTAACCTTATTCGCTATTATCTTAGTGGAAACTTACGGATTCGATATTGATGTTATCATAATATTCTTTGATAATGATATTCTATGTAAAAAGGGAATAACTTACTTGAATAATTATTCATATGTTCATTAATTGATTTCTTAGAACAATTATCTTCTATGACTTAGTGTTTTAAAAATTATTATCTGCTATTAATTCATCATTATATTAATCACTAAATATTAATTGCTATTGACTTATAAATCATCTAATTATCATCTATTTTTATGTAACTTATGCATACCGAATGCTAAATATAAAATGCTAAACTTTATTTGCTATCAATTAATTTATCAAGGTTCTTCATCAAACTCCTATATCTTTTACTCGATTGTTAATTGCCTTATAATTATGAATTCATTTAATTACTATTTGTTTACCTATTAAATAATAGTTGTTATTTTAATAGAGGCTTGATTAAATAATCGAGTCGATTTCATATAATTATTATAATTAGTCGTAATTTGTATTTATTTGTGAACTTATAATTACTTACAAATTGATATTAAATAAATGTCCAATTGATTGTTAGTATCTGTATGACACACACACACACATATTTGCATGCATAAATGAATATTATTCAAATATGCAATGTTTTGTTTAGATTGCGAGAGTGTGTAGAAGTTTAGGACAAGACTTCTAATTGTGAATTATAATTTCAAGAGTTGGGGTCAAAATCTCGAATCTAACTAGACTGAGAGATTTAGGTTTATTAGAAGACTCCAATTCAGTACGTCCTTGCATAATTATTTGACAAAATAGTGCACAGAACTTTAAGTCATTGTGTTCGAATATTTATTTTCTATCTTGATGATCGAACATGGGAAAAATTACACATTGGGCACAACACGTTATTTTGATCAAAATATTACTTGTACAAATATAAGACAATCATTTTGCATATCTTTTTAAAAGTCATCAAATTTTCATGTTTGATTGATTTAATAGTTTGTGTATTTTGATGAGAATATCCTAAATCGGATATGATTCTTTGAATACTCAATTAGGACATGCTTCTAATACTAGTCTCTCAGAGTTTGGGCTAATCTCCCAATAGACGGCCACTTCTGGGAGATAAACTCTATCAGGATAAGATGCCTGTATTAGTAAGTCTAGCTAATTGGCAAGCAATATGGTCCAAATAGGACTATTAACTAGATATGGACAACCGGTAAGTTTGGGGTGGAAGATGGAGGAGTATTCTCTCTAATGGGGAGATCACTCACTTCACTGTGATGCAGGATTTCGCATTGGCTAATCATGATGCAATGTTTCTGAAGGTGTGGAAAGTGGGAAAACACGAAGCACGCAGCGAAAGCGAACATAAAAAAAACTGGAAAAAACAAGAACAGTGGAACTCTAGGACAGAGCCGGCGTCAGCTCCGGCAGCCCTAGCCGGCGTCGGTTGCGCTCTATCCAGATTCCGAAGTTAAATTTTTTTTACCTCTTTTCCTCGTTCTAAGTGTTAGCTATACCAGAATGTGTGCAACCGGTGTAGGTGTGCTGATAGAACCCTATGGTGCGATTCCTGCAAGCCTCTTACTCCGCTTTTGCATGTATGTGAACGCTAAACTCTCGATTTTTCAGTATATGGCCTGCCTAACTACCGTTTCATGAACAACTAACTAGCTAGGAAATATTTTGGAGAGAGAGAGAAAGAGACGTCTGGCTTCCATAGAGAAGAAGCCGTGTCTCTCTTGTGTGTTTGATTTTCAATAACGTTATTTCCAATCCTCCTGTTTAACCTAAATAAAAAACCCTAGGTTAAACTGGACTGGGCCATTAGACTCTTGGTTTAACCTATTGGGCTTAATTAATTATTTTAGTTAGAACCAACTCAATAGCCCAACAAATAATTAATTTTTCAGCCCAAATAAACCAGTCCAATTAAATAAGCCTAAATCAGTTTAGTCCTAGGTTAATCCCTAATTATTCAAACTGGGCCAAAGCCCTGAATAATTAATTAAGCCACCAAACTAATTTAATTAATTCCCTCTCCATGGACCTTTATTTTATTCTAGCCCAATAATTAAATTAGGCTACTTAAATAAAATAATTCTATTTAATTTAATATCAATTCCTTAGTCCGTATTTAATTAGGCTCACGGTCTATACTGGGGACCAAAAGATACACCGCCTTGGCTACTAAAATGACCAAAATACCCTTGTCATATAAATAGCTGTATTTTACATTTTAAATATTTCCTAATATTACCATAAGGAAATATTGACCCCAAGGACATTGATGCGTTAGCAAAGTCTCCAACCTACAGGTGTAATGACTAAAATACCCCTCTATACATCGCTATACATTTAGAGAGGAAAAAGTGTACTAACACCTCTCTAAATGACATCTACCATCCTTAGGCCTCTAGTCCAATTATCCACGACTTCTTGGATTGTTTTCGCTTTCCAAGGGAGCTACCCTAAAGCAAACATCCAAGTCATGTTTCCCAAGGCCCTGGATATTAGATCATTCAGACAACCAAAATGGGCGATATAGTATAGAAACTATCTTGTACAAGTCTGTCTTAACTAACTAGTCACACATACCCAACATACAAGTATATTGGCCCTACGATAGAACCTCAACTATAGCATATCAAAGTATATGCTTCCAACTTCGTCAGACCACCAACTAATGCTCAAGTTGTAGAGTACTAGTCCAGGCTGTAGTGGTAGTAGTCTAGGTTTCTACCATATAGTACTTTTAAGAAAACACTACTACAGGTCTTGTTTTACGTATTCGAAATACGCTTATGTTATGAAGTGAGTGGACTACTCACTGGCTAAAGGTAAGCCATTCCCCATTTAGAATTCACAACATAATAACCTAAACATGATAAGATTCCCATTCTCATCAATCGGTTAAGAACAAAAGTTTATGTACTAAGTAACCCGTGATCCATACCTTACTGTGAAAGACCTCCATTCACATGGACCACTTACTTAAACACAATGGGTCTTTTCCAAATGTAATTGTGCACAGATAATATTATAAATTTACAAATAGTTTCTAAGAATAAATTCTTTTATTAAATCATTCGATTCTTACATTAGAAACCTAGTCTAAGAGGGCATACATCCCAACAGTTTCATGACTTCTCGATTATAAATTATATTGATATAATGCTAGTTGGTTCGGTTATTGAAATATTCTTATTTTGTTATTCGGATTCAAATTAAATTTCCTATGTTTTAATATAAAACTTAGAACCACTCCGTGTTTATTAGATTAATGACTTGTGTTCAGTGGTAATCTCCGATGCTGCGGAGGAGTTTGATGTTAGTCTTGAATTGTCTTCTAAAGCTGAGACCGTGCAATCATTTTCAAAAAATTATGTCTTGGAATCCGGGGAGGGTGTAGACCTCTTTATCGTGTCAGGCTTCAAAGGCCTCATTCTTTCTTCTTTCCTGAAAAAATGAGTGTCCTAGTCTGACGCTTGGGGTGCCTTAGCTCCTGGGGCTGGGTTTAGGCCCGTGTTGACCAAGCATTCCATCATTACCCTTTCTTACTTGGACAGAACACTGATTCTCCTACGCCCCTTCTATCTTTCATCATTTTTGTCAAATATTTATGAAAATTACATAACAAAAATATTTCTAAATTGTTCCATATGGATGCACAGGACTTTTTGAGAAATTCCTTTTTCACATAATTTTTTCGATCATATTTCAGGAAGTACTAAACCTAAGGTGGGCATTTATTAGAAACAAGTGTTGTCCAAATTTCAATGCTCATTTATTTGTTCGTGTGTGAGAAGACATTTGTCATTTTAAACATTATTTCATTTAAGTCTTGGATTTGGATTCGTACATTTTGAATTTGTTTTCCGAGACACTGTATTAAGTTTAGATATCATGTATTTCTTTTGAGTTTAGTTTCATACTCTTTTCATGTCACCTTGTTATAAAAGACTCCTGGTTCTCAAGATAGGATGGCATCCCCGACCCTATCAGGTCTCGTATTAGTGAGGTGTTACGAGTAGTACTAGAGACTAGCTTTAGGCTTTATCTTTCATCCACGAGGATTTATTTCTTTAAGCTTTTCTGATCTGGTAGTGGTTGTTGTGTCTTTTGTACAAAATGTTTAGAAGATACATACCAGCGGTAAAACCATAGCCTTATATGCGCAGACCTATTGCACCACCACCTCCATCTGATCCCCCTCCTCCTTTGTTTATGTTGGAGTCAGAGTCAAACTCTGACCTAAATATACCCGAGGCTGAGAGTAATGATGAGGAAGTAGAAGTGACAAAGCTTGTACCCACCCAACCTGGGCTAGATATCGACTTGATGCCTAATAATGACAACTTGGTAGAGCTAGACTTTGAGGAACCTAAGAGCGCCGGCGAGGACTTCATGGCTAGATGCATTAAATGGACTAGGCAGGTAGAGCTCAAAGGGAAACTCAAAGTAGGGGAGAGTTCGATGGGTATGGAGTGAGTAGGGAAATTCTCAATGGATCCAGTGAGGAGGGTGAGTATTTGAGATTTGTAGATAGGAAGGATAAAGACTTCTCGAAAAACACTAGAGGTTGGTTGTACAAACCTTGAGATGAGGAGTCGGTGGATGAGTGACCTTAGGAAGATCACCCTGAGATGTAACACCCCTATTAAAGACAACAATGGACGCATATCAACACCAGGTGTCACCCTGTCTAGTTTCCAGGACAAGGGGTCTTTGTAACGAAAACAACAGAGTAAATACATATATAAGGTCCAAACTCAATAGAATCTCACACTGATGGCTATATATATACAAATATCAGAGAATCCCATCTATGCCATCCCTATCTATAACAGAATATAATACATGATCAAAAGGAAAGCTGTCCAAACCTAAACAGCTGACTATGTGGTATCTTCCTTCTATCCGTATGTTCGCTCAACTCTAGATCCTACAAAATGTAATATAAAAGATACGTATGAGTAACGAATCACCCAGTGAGTCTTGTGTGTGCTAGTTCTTTATCAAAGAATAGAGTACATAAAACTTTTATAGAATAGCATATCATTTGTTCACTAGAAATAATTCCAAAACTCTCTAAAGAAGAGTTTATTCAAAACTTAATCATTTTTGGAAAACTTTATTTTAGATTTCAAATCATTGCCTCAATTTTCAAATCACAGACACTTCTCCAATTAAAGGTCAGTCTGTATGCAAGTCCCACAATCCTTGCAATCGGTGCCGTGTATTATTGTACTGAGACTGCAGCCTCTAGTACTCAACCGTGCGTCACTGGAATAAGTACATCGCAATGCACTTCTACTCAGGTATACTACAACATACCTAGTGTACTGCAGTACAGTCTTGCCAGACAGGGGTCTCAATCTTGACTTCAATCACCATAGAGGCGGTAAAGAGTCAAACGCGCTGAGTGTCCCCGCCCAGCATCCAATGGCTAGACAGGACGACTTATCTCAATGTCCTATCACCCCATTTAGAGCAAGACAATCCCTAGAATTAGGCCAGTTGATAGGGTTGTCTAACTCTAATGTAGGCTAGTACAAAAATCAAAGTTATTATTGAGTACTCAATGTCACCACTACTAGCCTCTTCTGATTGATCAGGCTAGAGGGTTATCTAATCCCGTAGGATTTTCAACCAAAACATTTTTGGGGCAAATAATACTTTTCAGAATTTGATTCCACTGACTCAGAAGTTAGATCATCATTCACATAGGCTCTGCAAGGCCAATCAATTCATTTCATAGGCGCATCAAGACAATAAAACAATTTCAGGGATCAAAATGTCATTTTCAAAAAGTCAATCTCATATTGAGAGATCATTTTCCAAAACCATGTCAAAATAGGTTAAAGAGTCATTTATACATCAAAACAAGTTTCTAGAAGTATTCGGGTCATTTTTCTCGTATTCAATCACAAAAGTCATTTCCAAGGGTATTCGGGTCATTTTACCCTTACTCGATTTGAAAAGTGTTCACAAAAGTACTAATAAGGGTATTTTGGTCATTTATTGAACACCGATTCCAAAGGTTTCCATAAAACATTCCAATAAGGACATTTGGATCATTTTCCAAATACCCGATTCCAAAATGAACTCATTTCAAGAAATCCAGAATTCTAATCCCAAAAGAGAATTAAATTCAAAGTTTCCAAACACATTTCAATAAAATGTTTCAATAAAGGCATTTAGTCAATTTATGAATATTCGATTCCAAAATTCACCAATTTTTGAAAATCATAAGTATTTTATCCCAAAAGAACTAAATTCACTTATTCATGCTTTAATCATCTAGTAAAGTTTCCAAGCCAATTATGAACTTCATTCAAGCCCAAAATGGCATAAAATCAATCTTACTCAGATAAACCTTAACAATATTTAGGGATTTCCAAAACGATATAAAATGTAGCATTTCATGGAAAAACAAAGTACACTAGCTTTCAAAAGGGTTTTAGAAATCCAAGGGACTGACCTCGTGCCCTAAGTAACTCTTCCCGTTCACAGCTGTTTAGTCACCATCTCTACCATTTTCGACGTTCCGTTGGCCATTTACCGCTAAACCTACACCGAATATCGTTTTTGAGTCTATTCGTGTTTGGCCGAAAAATAGCCGACATCCAGCCAATGTGCCCGAAGTGTAGTCGACATCCAACCGATGTTTAGCTGACGGTTAGCTGACAGGGCCGATGGTTAAGGAAAACGTTCAATTTCCATTCTCGTCATTTTTTCGATTCTTTCGCTTTCCTTTTTCCACATCCTTTCTCCCTTCATAAACAAGGGGTTCACTTCATATTTCCCAATTATTTCACCCAAGATTATACAATTAATCACCCTTAAGTTCATCCACTTTCTATGCAAAATTCTGAAATTTTGCTGCTTTGGCATAAGATTTTGTTTTGGACATAACTTTCAACGCACAACTTTAATTTGGTTCTATGATATATTAAAATGACCATATGACTCTTAACTTTAATTTTCCATTGGCACTTTTCAGATTTCTAGTCCCCATGACTCGTTATTGGGCAAAAACAGCCCCAAAGTTTTCTGGTTTTTAATCCATTTTCACAAAACAACTTCACCTACTTGCTTCTTAATTTATAACACCTGTATAACCCTTAGTCCACTTCATTACCCTTCAAACAACCTTAATTCGTCCAATTTTCAGGTTTAAGAAAACCACTAAGTTCTTATGCAAATTGTTGGAATGTATGCCCTCTAGACTAGGTTTCTGATGTAATTATTGAATTTATTAATAAAAGAATTTATTCTCAAAAAATTTGTTTGTGAATTTACATTTTATTTGTACGCGATTTACGTTTAGAAAAGACTCATTGTATTTAAGTAAGTGATCCATGTGAATGGTGGTATTTCACAATAAGGTATGGATCACGGGTTACTTAACACATAAACATTTGTTTTTAACCAATTGATGAGAATGGGAATCTCATCATATTTAGGTTATTATGTTATGAATTCCAAATAGGGAATAGCTTACCTTTAGCCGTGGGTAGTCCACTCATTTCATAACATGAGCGTATTGCGAATACGTAGAATATGGCCTATAATAGTGGTTTCTAAAAATACTATTTAGAAGAAACTCATACTATAACTGCTACAATATAGACTAAAACTCTATCACTTGCGTATAAGATGGTGGTCTGACGAAGCTGAAAGCATGTACTTTGATATGTTGTAGTTGAGGTTCAATCGTAGAGCCGATATACTTTTATGTTGGGTATATGTGACTAGTTAGTTAAGACAGACTTGTACAAGATAGCTTCTGCGCTATATCGCCCCTTGTGACTGTTTGAATATTCTATATATCAAGGGCCCTGGGGAACATGGCTTGAGTCTTTGCTTTAGGGTAGCTCTTTGCTTTAGGGTAGCTTCCTTGGAAAGCAAAAACATTTCAGGAGCCATGGATTATTGGACTAGAGGTCAAAGGATGCTAGATGTCTTTTAAAAAGGTGTTAGTACACTCTTCCTCTCTAAATGTACGGCAATGCAAAGAGGGGTATTTTAGTCATAACACCTGTAGGTCGAAGACTTTGCTAACGCAGCATTGTCATTGGGGTCAATATTTCCTTATGGTAATATTAGAAAATATTTAAAATGCAAAATACAATAATTTTTATAGTAGGGGTATTTTGGTCATTTTAGTAGCCAAGACGATATGTCTTTTGGTCCTCAGAATAGTCCATAAGTCCTGATAGTTTTGAGTTGAGGGATTGGTCTTGTATTAAATGAATTTTATTTTATTCGAGTAGCCTAGTTTATTTATTAGGCTAGAATAAAATAAAAGGTCCAAAAAGGGAGAATTATATATTGGCCCATTTGGGTTATTTAATTAGTTTAATTATTGGGCTTGTATTAGTCTAGGAATAATTAAATTGAATTAAAGGCTGAACCCAATGAACTAGGCCAAATCTTGAGGTTTATATTGGTTCATTGAGTTATTTAATTAATTTAATTATTAGCCTTGTGTTAGTCTAGGAATAATTAAATTGAATTAAAGACTTTACTCAATGAACTGGGCCATAGGTCCATCGGCCTGTTTAATGGCTTAACATGACATAGGCCTTAGGGCTTCTTTGATTTTTGGAATGCCTGGATAATAGTCTATTATCAAGGCTGTTAGGATTCAATCAAAGAGAGGAGTTTGTCACAGAGGCACTGTTGTTTTTTCCTCAAGCCTCACATCTTCTCTCTCATGTGTTCTTTGTGCTTTGTAAAGAGCAAGAACAGACACGTGAAACCTATCTGATTAATGCTTGATAGCATTTAGTCAGAATAGGAAGATCATACTTTTCATCCATAGCCTTCACTAGGCTTTCAAGCGCAGTTATATTCTGAAAGACAAGAAGGTTGCATTGATGCCCAGAAGAAACCGTCGGATTGCGGGACAATAGCCTGAAGAATTGATCTCAGAACCAGAAGCTGTTCAGACCGAAGTGCCGGCACCCCCTAGACTAGTGAAAGCATGCAGAGGTATAAAAATTTTCTTTCGTTGCCCTTCTACGTGTGCTCTTTTTTTCCTAACATGCTGCTGTGCGTTTTTCATTTTTCCATATTTACGTTCACAAATAACATATAATTAACATCAATGTTAAAAAACAATTATAATCCATATTCTTTAACGTTTAACCCCGTTTTTATCCCAACTCTACCATCTTTCTTATCAATTATGAACCCCATTTAAATCACCATTCAAATACCCTTATTCACCATACAAAACATAGCCGATGAATCATTCATCCAACTGGTACACACACTCGCACACACAAAGTCTCACATAGTACATAATAATCATTTTAAGCATAATAAATCTCTTGTTTTCATGTTATAATTCATATCAAAACGATCACTGTAATAAAATCTACAACTTTAATTCTTGAAGTATAAGATTTTACCTTGTGTATGAGGTGTTCTAGCTTGAATTTACTTCAAGAATCTCCAACTTCTTCAAGAACAATAGTTTCTCTCTCTTTTTCCAATTTTTCCTTGATTTTCTCAACTTTTTCTTCCTTATTTCCTATCGTTTTTTTATTCTCTTCTCTTCTTCTTATACTGCTAGTCCCCCCCCCCCCCAAAATCCACCACCATTCTTGGTCAAAATAATGACCAACAGGATTTTTCTCAATTAAATGAATGGTTGCTACTTTACACGTGTCGCGATCTCTTTTTTTTCACATTTTTCTTAATTATTTTGCAAAGCTTATTTAAGAAGTCTTACATGCATAAATTTTTCATGCATCCTCTTATTATTTGACATTTGTCCTTGCCCACCAATCACAAGAAGCCATGCATCCCATTTTCAACCACATTTTCCTATTTTCTTCAAAAATAACCAAAATCGGATCTACAACGGAAAAATATTTTATTTCACCACTCAATTGCAAAAATTTCACTGAATCCATTGGTAACACTTAAATTCTTCAATTCATTCTCTACTTGGCCAAATTTGCAGTCAAAGTCGTAGGCATGGTCATAATGATGAAAATGCCCCCGATACCTGGGTAGCATAATTCACACCAAAACGTGCATTTCATCGCACTGATCAATTTCTCTTTTCAGATTATCCAAAAATTTTTATTTTATTAATAATAATGCCTTCTAACAATTTAGGGTACATGTAGAACAAATCCAACAATTAATTACATTCAAGTCTCAACAAAATTTTATCTCACCAAAGCATTCATCTTATTACACTGATCAACTTTTGTTCTGGACATCAATACAAATTCTCATCCTATTACTATTATAGTAGCCAATCAAAAGTAAAAAGGTGGGGTGTTACATTCTCCCCTCCTTACAAAAATTTCATCATTGGCCTATACTTAGAATAGTTCTGGGTATTTCTTCAACATCTTTGCCTCTGTTTCCCAAGTTGCATTTTGTACAGGATGTTGGTTCCACAACTGTAATGCCCCACACCCTAAGTACCTAGATAGGGCAGGATGTCGCCCCGTCCAAAGGACTAGGGGTCTTTGTAACGAGATACAAATAAAAAAAAATGCTAAATAAAATTAAAGGAATAATTTCATTACATCCGGAAGCAAAACTTATATAAGTCTAGAAAATCAAAACTAACAAACATCTCTTGAAATAAATTCAACGCATAAATAAATAAATAACTAGAGTTCATCTCATAACGCTTCACCCTGCTCAAAATAAGCAATTCCCTGAAATCATGATATAAAAGGTGTGAGATTGACATCTCAGTAAGTCCCGTGTGTGCAAGTGTCAATTGAAACCATTTTGTGTATGCAGGTTTATCCAAATCACAAAATCGTGTTTGCAAGTTAATTTCATCAATAACAGTTATACAAAGGAGCCTTACTCAATAAATCCAAAAAAATTCACAATAAATCACTATTTCATCACATTCATAATTCTTTAAGTAGGGATTAGTAAATTATTCAACAATACAGTAACATAATCCATATCATGGTTACCACCATGATAGCTTCCCAATGTATTCTTTCAACAATGGGCAGTGGGGGATCCACCCACTAGGTGAGATACTCCTCCATCTCTACACCCAACATTTCGGTTGTCCAATCTAGATCAACAATGTCCACATAGACCAATATGCTAGCGCGGACGACCTGATTAAGTAGTACTGTCGCCTCTCTAGGTTGAGTTTCTCTTCTAGAGGTGGCCTCCTACCAGAAGACTCATCCTTGCTCTTCGAGACTAGTACCACTAGCCTACCCTCGCTGAGTACTCAACGCTTCCTGGTTAGGGGCAGAATTATTTTTCCTTTTCCGAAAGTCTTAATTAGTTTGATTGCAAAACATGGTTTTTTGTAATAGCATTTTCAAATCGTTTGACAATAGTTTAAGAAATCATTTTTGAGGTTGAATAATTAAAATTTAACAAATTCGTTTTGAAAATTAAACTTCCACGTTTCCAATCCAAGTATCACAATAATCCAGTATAACTCATCATTTTAGTTAAGGCTCAATCATTGTGTTAAAACATCATGTTGACATCAATCCCAAATAACATTGTAAAAATTACTTGCAAACATAAAACTTGTATCAAAATGGTTATGCAGGGACTTACCTAGATATTCTCAATAATCAATTGAAGTGATGCTTGATATCTTTTTCACTTTCTTCCTTATCTAGAATCAATGATTCTATAATTAGAACCCAAATATACATCCACTTATCTTTTCATGCATCATGAATGCCTATGATCATACTAATCATCTAATTCATCCATAACAGTTAGGTGGGTTAATTAATTAAATCACCTCTGTGCTTTCTATGGTCATATATCTCACCCGTGCATGCTTATACTCAGCTTACATCAACTTATATAATGACCCCCCCTAAATCAACTAGCATCAATTCCATATATTAACCTTAATTGCACCAAAAGATTGCATCTTTATTCAACATACAATAGTTCTAGGTCATCATAGCAATGTTTAACCATGCTTTACTCCCTATACACTTAGTTCACAATATTGCACCATTAAACCTCATCAATTCTATCTATTCATGCTTTTCATGCAAGACTTCATGCATATTAGTATCACTATAAGGTCAACCTTATTTAAATCAGTAAAGTTAATCCTTAAATACCTCTTTGACAGCATAACAAGAGCAAATGTGGTGCCTTTGGTGCTTGATGGAGTTTACTTTGGAAAGAAGAGTCGAGTGGTGGCTCTTGGTTTCCTTGATTCAAAGATCACGAGATGATAGGGGTAAATCAGTCCCCTTTGGTTCAAAATTTAGGAGAAAAGAAGAAGAGCAATTGAATAAAAGTTGAAGGGGTTTGAAGAGTTGCTTACTTTGCTCTTAGGGTTCGATTTTGGTGGAGATTTGTGCTGTTTTGGCCGAGTTATTGGTGGGGATTGGTGACTGGAATTTCTAGGTAGAAGAGGGTGTTTAGGGTTTAATAGAGTTTGATCTTGCTTTGGTCTCTTGATCACAAGACGGAAAAGATGACAGCTTTTGTCCCTATTGCTGTAGCCAAATTCCAGCAAGGTTTAAGGGGGTTTAGGACTGGTTTTTGGTGGCTATTTTCTGGTTGTTATTGTGGCCACAATAAGGGACAAAAAAGAGATGAAAGAAGCTGGTTTTCTGCCTTCCTCTTGGATGAAATTGGGAGGAGGAAAGAATAGGGTTTTGTGTGTAGCTTTTCCTAAGATAAGAGGGAAGTTGAGAGTAAGGAAAAACTGAAATTTTCGTGAGAGAGAGAGAGAGAGAGAGTGAGAGAGAGAGAGAGAGAGAGAGAGAGAGAGTGTGTGTGTGTGTGTGTGTGTGTGTGTGTGAACAGTAACGAAAATTGGTGGGAAGGAAGGGAAATTTCTGGTTTTTTCTTAACTTAAAAGAACCTTGATTGGTTAGGGTTACTTAGGGAAGTCCCCTCCTTTATTTAGGGAACTTGAAAGGAAATAAAACTCATCAAGGTGGTGGCTAGGGTTAGTTTTATTCCAGAAAATTCAATTAATAAAAATGGTATGTTGATTCAAGAATTAATTTAGGTAATGCCTTAATTTATTTTAGACAAAAATAATTAATTGAGGAATAATTATATTATGTGATAAAATCTAGATTCTTGGAATAAAGCTGCAATTTCCTTTCCTTAAACACTAGCTTTTGAAAATACCATAAATCTTGAGAGAATATTTATTTCCTTTAAAGCTTTGGACAAGATTTCTTTATTTCTAAATAAACTCTTTTAGAGGGAACAACTTTGGGAAACTTTCCTTCTTTTGAAAGTAGTAGCTATAATATGGTTTTCAAAAGAAACGTTCCTATAATCTTCTTTCCATAATGAAACCCTTGAGTAAGATCCTTAGAAAATTCTAGATGATAAAATAATTAAACTTCCTAAAAGTTTGAAATAACATATTAATTAGAGAATATTAGGAATTTAATTTATATTAAATTCTATTTAATAAAACCCAAAATAATCAAAAACCCCTATTTTAGGAAATTGGAAAATAAGAAGGCAATAGCCCCTAGGATTTTCGGCCAAGGGAAGGGAAAATAAGGGAAAAAGGGTTTATCAAAAGTGAAAAGGGAAAGGGTTTGCAAGAGTTGGGATTCGAACTCAAGTCACCAAAGAACACACGCTAAGCTCTAACCACTATTCCACAATAATTCTTGGTAAATATTCTTCTAATAAATTTCCTTGATTCCTACTCACTTGCTCCATCCTCTTTCTAATAAATTCTCCTCAACAAAATAAAACTCAACTAACTCAAATAACATGACAATTAATTCATGCAATAATAAACTGATATTTTCATGAAAATAGTCAAATCATTAGTATAAAACAATGTGACATGCATGACTTTTCCCCACCAACTAAAGGTGGTCTAATACAGGGTATTATAACAACACTTTTACAAGTAGGATTTTCTAATTCCGTAGTTCTTTTTCAGCATACTCCAAGATCTTAATAGGCTTTTTCTCATACTTCAAGCTTGGAATCATCTCAATGGGTACTTCATTTATGATGTGGGTAGGGTCAGCCACATATTTCCAAAGTTGGGAGATATGGAATACGTCGTGAATTCTTTGAAGCTCTATGGGTAACTTCAACCGGCAAGTTACTTTCCCAATCTTCTTGACAATGGAAAATGGTCCTACGTACCTAGGTGCCAATTTCTTCCATTGTCCATAAAACCCCAATTGTCATTGTGGATTCAACTCCAAGAACACACACTCCGCTTCAACAAATTCCAAATCTTTTCTACGTCATTCCGCATAACTTTTCTGCCTACTCTACACTACCTCCATCTTGGTTTTGATCAGCTCCATAGCCTGTCGAACCTTTTCGAGATCAAAAGCATCATGTTCACCTATTTTTTGTCCTAAACTTTCCCAATATAATGGGGGCTGACATTTCCTTCCATATAAAGCTTCAAACGAGGCTATTCCGATAGTTGATTGATAATTGTTGTTGTAGGCAAATTCTGGATATGCTAAATTTTCAATCCACTTAGTTCCAAAATCTAAATTGCGAGCCCGTAACATATCTTCTAAAATCCTATTTACTCGTTCAATTTATCCATCCGTTTGTGGGTGCGCTGCTGTACTAAATTTTAAGGTTGTTTCGTATATGTTGCAACTTAGTCCAAAACTTTAAAGTAAATCTGGGATCTCGATTCGATACAATGCTAGAGGGTACTCCGTGGAGTCTGATTACTTCCTCCATATAGATTTTGCTCAACTTCTCTAAAGAATCCTGTTGATTGATAGGGAAGAAATGAGCGGTCTTAGTCAGCCGATCTACTATTGCCCATATGGTATCTCGTTGTCCTACCGCCATAGGTAACCCTGTAATAAAGTCCATAGTAATTTCATCCCATGTTCATGATAGAGTTGGTAACGACTACAATGATCATTCAGGCCGTTGCTGATCGACTTTCACTTAGGGACAATTTAAGCATCGAGCTACAAAATCTGAAATATCTTTTTTCATACCAATCCACCAATAATATCATTTCAAGTCCTAATATATCTTTACAGCTCCTGGATGGATAGTATATTTATTTTGATGTGCTTCTGTTAAAATGTCTTGCCTTATCGCAGACTGTTTCGAGAAACAATACCGACCTCGATAAGAAATCATTCCATCAATATCCCTTTGAAACTCATCTCCTCCTTTATTTATCTCCTTTTGCACCAACCTTTGCAACTCTTCATCTTTATCTTGCTCTTCCTTCAACTGCTGTAGGAAGGTAGGTTGAATGGAAATATTACTCAGCCTTATTTCTCCATTTACGGCAAATGTTTCCAGTTCTGGAATTTGTAACATTCGAATAGCTGATAAATTCGTTTTCCTACTAAGAGCATCTGCTATGATGTTCACCTTCCCAAGATGATACTTGATTGGACACCGAAATTCTTCCAGGAACTCCATCCACCGACTTTGTCTCATATTCAAATATTTCTGAGTAAAAATATACATCAAACTTTTGTGATCGGTGAGAACTTTAAACTGAGCTCCATACAAATAATACCTCCACTTCTTAAAAGCAAATACAATAGCTGCCAAATCTAGGTCTTGCATAGGATAATTCTCCTCATGGGGTTTTAATTTCCTAGACATATGGGCTATCACGTTTCTCTCCTGCATCAATACTCCTCCCAGTCCTTCCTTTAACACATCCACGTACACCTCATAAGGTTTATCCATTTTTGGCACTGCCAAAACAGGAGCAGAGCTTAACTTCTTTTTTAGTTCCTGAAAATTTTTCTCACACTTCTCGGTCTACACATAGGAAACTTTCTTTTAGGTGAGTCGAGTCAAAGGTAATAATGTCTTAGAGAATCCCTCAATAAATCTCCGATAATACCCTACTAATCTCAGGAAACTTTGAATTTCAGTTGGCATCTTGGGACGTTTCCAATTTGTCACCATCTCGACTTTTGCAGGATCTGCTATAATCCCGTCTTTCGACATCACATGTCTCAAGAATGCTATTTCCTGCAACTAAAACTCACACTTACTGAATTTTGCATACAATCTAGCCTCCCTTAGCTTTCCTAATACTTTTTAAAGGTGTTGTTCATATTCTTGGGAATATTTAGAGTATACCAGAATGTTATCTATGAATATAACCACAAAATTATCTAAGTACGGATGGAATGTTCGGTGCCTCAAGTCCATAAAAATAACAGGGGCATTAGGTACACCAAAGGGCGTCGTTACAAACTCAAAATACCTATATTGAGTGTTAAATGTAGTTTTCAGTATATCTTATTCCCAGATCTGAACTTGGTAGTATACTTTCCTCAAGTCTAATTTCGAAAAACATCCAACTCCTCACAGCTAGTCAAACAGTCCATCAACCATAGGCAATGGATATTTATTCTTTATTGTCACTACATTCAACCCTTGATAATCTATACATATTCGTAATGACTTATCTTTCTTCTTGACAAGGAACACAGGTGCTCTCCACAGTGAAGTACTTTGTCGAATAAACTCTTGCTCCATTAATCCCTGTAGTTGTTTCTTGAGCTCCTGTACTTCTGTAGGTGCCATTCTATAAGGGGTCCTTGAAATGGATTTTGCCAATGGCATTAAGTTAATGAAAAACTCTACTTCTCTCTCCGGCGGTAACTCCTTCAATTTCGCTAGAAAAACATCTAAATATTCAATTACAACAGGCACATCCTCAGGCTTCTTAACATCTCCCGGCTTGTTAATTACATAAGTCAAGTATCTTGTGCACTATTTCCTAATCATCTTTTGGGCCTTGAGCCCCGATATAAAAGCATTACTTTTCCTTCCAGCCTCACCTACATATTCCAATATTGGTTTCCCAGGCCAATGGAAACGTACTACCTTATGTCTATAGTCAACTTGAGCATGATGCTGGGATAGACAATCCATGTCCAAGATAGCATCATAATCCTCTATAGGCAAACATATCAAATCTCCTCCTAATAATTCATCTCCTACCAAAATCTTACAATCCCTATGTATTTTCTCATTATTTATTTACTTTCCTAACAGAGTACTGAAAATTATTTTATATGAAATTTCTTTCTCTTTTATCTCCATAGAATCAAGAAATGAATTGGCAACAAAGGAATGTGTGGAACTGCGATCTACCAATACTTTAGCAGTATGATAAATAATAAGGAGCGAACCTTCCACCACTGTAGCCTGATTGTCCACCTTCTTTGATGCCACTACCCGAGCATTTACTTGAGGTTTAGGAGGTTCAATTCTGGAGGTAGAAGCTTGCCCTGGGTTTCCTCTTCCAAATCCTAACCTCTGTCCTTGGCTGTTGCTTCCAGGTTGACTCCATCTTCTGATCCTCCGTGGGTAAGGGCATTGAAAACTATTGTGGCCTAACTCTCTATAATTGAAGCACTTAAAGGTAGGTAATCCTCTAATCAGGCTAGTCGGGCCTCCCATCCTTTGCATCTTTCCTTTCTTCTACCATTGGGACCTTCTAGATTTCTTCTAATTCATGCTCCAAAATTCACCTCGGTTCCTCTCACATACCTGCCCAATATCAGCTATTTTCATTTTAGAGGCTATTTCTACTACAACGTTATAACTTGTAGGAGCCATACGAGCTAATACTCTCTTCAGCTCTGGCTGTAAGCCTTTCACAAAATTTCTAACCTTATCTGCTTCTAAATGGACTAAAAGTGAGCAATATTTTGATAGTCCAGTGAATTTAGCAGCATATTGCCCCACCGTACGACCTCCTTGCCGAATAGCATGAAATTCATCATCATTTCTTTCTACCACCCAAATGTGAATAAAGTCTTTCTTAAAACTATCCTTAAAATCTGTCCATTCCCATTCTCGTTGATTCATCTCCCTTATCCACCAATCTTGGGTAGGTTCTTTCAACTGGAATGTCGTAAGTTGCACCTATCTTTGCTCCAAATAATTCAGGCCTGCAAAAATCTTTTCCATCTGTTTAATCCAATTTTTTGCCTCCTATTCTAAATCAGGTCACCCTTGAAATTGCAGAGGATGAAATTTCAAAAAGTGCTCAAGGGCTCGATCTGATTCAACTTCATTTTGTTGACTTTCCCTACTTATACCCTCATTCACCCTAATATTCTCATTTACTCTAGTAACAGTCTCAGTTAACTATTAGATTGTATCAACCATCTTTTGAAAAGTCTGAAACATAGGGTGGTCCAAGGTTGTAAGATGGAGACCTTCCGCCTGTGGTTCCTCCACCATTGGCTCAGGGTTATTTCGAGTAACCCACGAGAATCGTCCAGAGGTCCGTTTAGAAGGCATCTGTATAGTTCATAAGATATAACAATATAACATGGCTCAAAAGTAATCATAAACATAGGCTCAGTGCATATAGCAAAACATAACATATATTTATTCTCATTTATCACAAAGTCAATACAAAATGTGTGCGCCACCATACAATCATATACACCAGTCAAATAGTACATATCATATTATGTATCTACATCTCATCCTCTTATTTGTTATCATCGTTGTCCGATATGGGAGGTCCTGAGTCAGTTGAAACTGTGTAAGACTCTTCTGATGCATCAAACTCCTCATCTACATCTGTATCTGCCTGTAGCCAAGCCAATCGCTCTAGGTCCATCTTTAAATCCTCCTTAGGCTCCTCAGCTACAGTTGCCTCTACCTCAGGTATCTCTTGGTCCGCTCCTGTATCAATAACCTCTAAATCTAGTATCTCCTCTTCAAGCATCTCGGGTACATCCCCACCAAACACCTCCTCATATCCTCAGATAATACTGCACCATCAGGGATACAATCCTCCTCATCATGATCATCTTGATGGCATGGCTCACCACCATCATCAATCTCATCAGAATCACCACCTTCCTCCTCATATGGTGATAATGTCCCCTCGAGAGTAGATGTCCCCTCCACACTAAGGTCTCATGCAAACGGAGTAATGATGGGTAGCACTGGGTCAAACTTACTCCTGGAGAGATGACGTGCATGACGGCGGCCAGGTCTAGGTCCAGGTCCTGTCACAAGAAAATATCCCGACATACCCGCTCGAAAGATCTTCTTGATCTTTCCCGATTTCTTCACACCTGAGCTTTCATGGTGGCCAGGTCTAGGTCCAGGTCCAATAGGCACTTGCCCTTATCTCTCATATCCGCCATACCTACACAATAAAAGAGTTCTATCAATTCCAATGACGATACCACAGTTCGATAACACTAGACACTAATACCAATTGTAACACCCCTACTAAAGATAATAGCAGACGCATAACAACATTGGGTGTCATCCTATCCAGTTTCCCGTACAAAGGGTCTTTATAGCTAAAACAACAAAGTAAATATATATATACGGTCCAAACTCAATAGAATCGCACACTGATAGCCACACATATACAAATATAAGAGAATCTCATACATGCCATCTCTATCTATAATAGAATACAGTACATGATCAAAAGGGAGCTGTCCAGACCTAAACCACCGACTCTGTGGTATCATCCTTCTATCCATAGGTCTACTCAGCTCTGGATCCTACAAAATGTAAGATAAAAGATACGTGTAAGTGACAAATCACCAGTGAGTCCCGTGTGTACTAGTGTTGTACGAAAGAACAGGGTACATAAAAATTTTGTGGAATAACATATCATTTGTTCAGTAGAAACAATTCCAAAACTCTCAAAAGAAGAGCTTATTCAGAACTCAATCATTTTTGAAAACTTTATTTTAGATTTCAAATCATTACCCCAGTTTTCAAATCACAGGCACTTCTCTAACAGAAGGTCGGCCTGTATACAAGTCCTACAGTCTTTGCCTTCAGTGCCACATATCATTGTACTAAAATCGCAACCTCTAGTACTCAACCGTGCATTGCCTGAATAAGTACACCACAGCATACTTTTGCTTAGGTATACCACAACATACCTTGTGTACCGTAGTATAGTCTTACCACCATAAGCCAAGGGCCCCAATCCTGACATCAATCACCATCGAAGTGGCAAGGAGTCAAACGTGCCTAGTGTCCTCGCCCGACATCCAATGAATGACTCAAAATCAAGAATTACCCGCAGACACAACAATTGCCATGTGCTAAACAGCTAGCCAAGATGACTTATTTCAATATCCTGCCACCCCGTTTGGAGCAAGACAATCCCTAGAACTAGGCTAGGTTGCTAGGGCCGTCTAACTCTAAGATAGGCTAATACAAAGATCAAAGTCCTTGTTGAGTACTCAACGTCACCACTACTAGCTCCTTCGGACTGATTAGGCTAGAGGGTTATTTGATCCCGTAGGATTTTCAATTAAAACATTTTTGGGGCAAATAACACTTTCTAGAATTTGATCCCACTAACTCACAAGCCAGATCATCATTGACATAGGCTTCGCAGGGCTAATCAATTCATTCCGTAGGTACAACAGTCCAATAAAATAATTTCAGGGATCAAAATGTCGTGTTCCAAAAGTCAATCTCATATCGAGAGATCATTTTCCAAAACCATGTCAAAATATGTTAAAAAGTTCTTTCATATATCAAAATAAGTTTTCAGGAGTATTCAGGTCATTTTTCCCGTACTCGATCACAAAAGTCATTTCCAAGAGTATTCGGGCCATTTTACCCATACCTGATTTCCAAAAGACATTCTGAGGGTATTCGGGTCATTTTACCCTTACTCGATTTGAAAAGTGTTCAAAAAGTTCTAATAAGGGTATTTTGGTCATTTATTGAACACCCGATTCTAAAGGTTTCCATAAAACATTCCAATAAGGACATTTGGATCATTTTCCAAATACCCGATTCCAAAATGAACTCATTTCAAGAAATCCAGAATTCTAATCCCAAAAGAGGATTAAATTCAAAGTTTCCAAACACGTTTCCATAAAATATTTCAATAAGGGCATTTCAGTCAATTTATAAATACCTGATTCTAAAATTTACCATTTTCTAAAAATCCCAAGTATTTAATCCAAAAAGGACTAAATTCATAAATTCATGCTTTAGTCGTCTTGTAAGGTTTCCAAGCCAATTATGAAGTTCATCCAAGCCCAAAATAGCATAAAATAAATCTTGCTCAGATAAATCTTAAACATATTCAGGGATTTCCAAAATGGTATAAAATGTAGCATTTCATGGAAAAACAAAGTACACTAGCTTTCAAAAGGGTTTTAGAAATTCAAGGGACTAACCTCGTGTCCAAAGTAACTCTTCCCATTCACGACCGTTTAGTCATCGTCTCTACCGTTTTTGACATTCCGTTGGCCGTTTACCACTAAACCTATACCAGACATTGTTTTTGAATCAATTAGTGTTCGATCGAAAAATAGCCGGCAGTTAGCCGACGTGCTCAATGAGTAGCCAACGTCCAACTGACGGTTAGCTGACGGGGCCGACAGTTAAGGAAAACGTTGAATTTCCATTCTCGTCGTTTGTTCGATTCTTTTGTTTTAATTTTTCCACATCCTTTCTCCCTTCATAAACAAGGAGGTCACTTTATATTTCTCAATTATTTCATTCAAGATCATGCAATTAATCATCCTTAAGTTCATCCACTTTCTAAGGCAAATTCTGAAATTTTGCTACATTGGCACATGATTTTGTTTTGGACATAACTTTCAATCCACAACTCTGATTTGGCTCTATGATATACCAAAATGACCGTAAGACTCTTGACTTCAATTCTGAATTTACCCTTTTCAGTGTTCTAATCCCTATGATTCGTTACTTGGCAAAAACAGCCCCAATAGTTTTCTGATTTTTAATCCATTTTCACAAAACAGCTTCACCTACTTGCTTCTTAATTCATAACACCTATATAATCCTTAGTTCACTTCATTTCCCTTCAAACAACCTTAATTCTTCCATTTTTCAGGTTTAAGGAAACCACTAAGTTTTTATGCAAATAACATATAATTAATATCAACGTTAAAAAAACAATCATAATCCATTTTCTTTAATGTTTAACCCCGTTTTTATCCCAACTCTACCATCTTTCTTCTGAATTATGAATCCCCTTTAAATCACCATTCAAATAGCCTTATTCACCATACAAAACATAGCCTATGAATCCTTCATCCAACTGGTACACACACTCGCACACATAAAGCTCACATAGTACACAATAATCATTTTAACCATCACAAATCTCACGTTTTCATGTTATAATTCATATCAAAATGATCACCGTAATGAAATCTACAACTTTAATTGAGGTGTTCTAGCTTGACTTTACTCTAAGAATCTCCAACTTCTTCAAGAACAATACTTTAATTGAGGTGTTCTTCCTTATTTCTTCTCTTTTTTTTTTTTCTCTCTTCTCTTCTTCTTATGTTGCTAGTTCCCGCCCCCCCCTAAATCCACCACCATTCTTGGTGAAAATAATGACCAATAGGATTTTGCTCAATTAAATGAATGCTAGCTACTTGACACGTGTTGCGATCTCATTTTTTTAATATTTTTCTTAATTATTTTGCAAAGCTTATTTAAGAAGTCTTGCATGCATGAATACCTTATTATTTGACACTTTTCCTTGGCCACCAATCACAAGAAGTCACACGTCCCATTTTCAACCGCATTTTCCTATTTTCTTCAAAAATAACCAAAATTGGGTCCATAACGGAAAAATATTTTATTTCACCATTGAACTCCAAAAATTTCACTAAATCCATTGGTAACACTTAAATTCTTCAATTACTTCACTACTTGGTCAAATTTGTGGTCAAAATTACGGGCGCGGTCAAAATGACGAAAATGCCCCCAATACTCGGGTAGCGTAATTCACATCAAAATGTGTGTTTCATCGCACTAATCAATTTCTCTTTTTAGAGTACCCTAAAATTCTTATTTGGTTAATAATAATAACCTTCTAAAAATTTAGGGTACGGGTAGAACAAATCCAATAATTACATCTAGGTCCCGACAAAATTTTATTTCACTAAAGTATTCGTCTCATTACACCGATCAACTTTTGTTTTGGATATCAATATAAATTCTCATCCTATTACAAATAGTAGCCAATTGAAAGTAAAAAGTTGGGGTTTTACATGAGAGCTAGGACAGTGAGGACCCTTAGTAGTTTTCCTTTAATTACGTTTCAGTAAATCTGGCATAAGAACTATCTCATTTTCATTATTTGATTACATTCTTGTATTATTTTATTTCAATATGTACGACTTAAAATTTTGATTCTTTAAGGTAAAATCATACTTTAAATGAATTCATACATGAGTGAATTTGCTTATTGTAATACCAGAAAGTGGGTAGTTAAGTCCAAGGTATTTAGGACCTTTCCAAGTGGTCGAGAGAATTGGGCCGGTAGTGTTCAAGTTGGACATACTAGAGGACCTAACTGGAATACAAAATGTATTCTACATATCTCAACTTAAGAAGTAGGTACTGGACTTGGAGCACGTGCTCAATAACGAACTGCTCCAACTATACCTAGATCTGAGTTATATAGAGAAGCCGATTAAGATTGTGGATTGGAGTGCCAATGAATTAAGGAACAAGTAAACACCGATGCTTAAGGTATTATGGAGACATCATGGAGCACATGACGCTACCTACGAAATTGAAGAATAGGTAAGGAAGAAATATTCAGAACTATTATAGAGGTAATACACACAAATTTCGAGATGAAATTTCTTTAAGGAGGGGAAGGTGTAGAACTTTGACATAAAATGCCTCGGGTGCATGTATTACATCATTTATGCAGGAATGTAGTCATACTTAATTTTTATCTTGTGTTACTCAAGTAATTTAATTGGGAAGTTATCATCTTGTGAGGCTTTATTTAGTTTACATAACTATTTAACGTAAGTGAAATTTTCTTGGGTAGATGATTTATCATATGGATGGTTTAGGTTCAAAGCTCGGCTTTATAAAAATATTCGTATGTTTATAAGGTGTAAACATGGTAGCAGTTTATTGGTAAGGGTGTTTGGATTTTATTGATTGATTGAGAGATCGATGGTTAATTTTTGCTTGCACATCCTTTATTTTTCTTTTCCTTCCTTCTCCCTTACTCACCCTAGCCAATTAGCTTTGAGTGATACCGCTACCATATTTAGAGGGCTTGGTCCTATGATTTGAGGAACAAATTTACCTAGAGAGATTGATTTCCAAATTTGTCTCACTGGATAAAACAATTCCATTTCTTTATTTTCTCCTTATACCTATGATTCAGATGCTTTGATTTGGCAACTATAATGTACCTTTTCCCTTTTTACTCAAAGAATAATATTCTTGGGTTGAGTAGGATTCTTTTCCTTGTTAATTACAATCTAGCTACCACTTTCTATTTGAGTCGAGGGATACTCCCCCAACTATACATAATGAATTAAATTTCCTTTTCCGTTACCATTCCTTATTATGTATGTATATATATGTATGTAGGATTCTTTTCCTTGTTAATTACAATCTAGCTACCACTTTCTATTTGAGTCGAGGGATACTCCCCCAACTATACATAATGAATTAAATTTCCTTTTCCGTTACCATTCCTTATGTATGTATGTATGTATGTATGTATGTATGTATGTATGTATGTATGTATGTATGTATGTATGTATGTATGTATGTATGTATGTATGTATGTATGTATGTATGTATGTATGTATGTATGTATGTATGTATGTATGTATGTACTTAAAGCTGGAAATTTGTTTCCTTAACCTTCAAGTATTTTGGGTTTTCCAAATTTCTAAAATTCCTCCTTCATACATATCTAGTTTCCTTCTCTAAACACCTTCCATTCCTCCCTCTTACTCTCTTTATAGAAACCGACCATAGATATGCATTGAGAAAGCTATTGGATTGCCAAATTCCTGCCACATGCACTGCTAGAAATTTGCTTCCTTACAAGCCGCCGCAACTTCTCATTTTGCTGCAAGAATTTGAATTCAAAATTGCTTCCATTAAAGCTACGAATTCAACTATTTTGCTTCTTAATTCTAGCTAAGCACCTAGCTATTAATTCTTGTTTCGGCCAGCAGGGGGAGTTATTCTTTCCTTTAGTGAGTCAACCGAGAATGGAAGCCAAGAGAAGAATTTCCCTATTGATATAAACTAAATAATTCTTTTATTTTCCAAATAGGAAAACTGCCTTATATTCTGTCCCTAAAAAATTCCAGCAAGACCAGTGATTTCTCTCCCTCTCTTGCATAAGAACCCGTTCCAATTTCGCCAAGAAGAGCTGACCACTTTCTCCTCGAGCAAAAATGAAGCCAAGGCAGTTGGGTTTGGTCTTTCTTCTCTCAAGCAACATGTACAATAAGCTGCAATTTCAGTCCTGAAAACTAACTCAACAAACTTTACCTTCTTTAACACCCTAAGCCAACTCACCTATGCACAAAGGCATTTAGCCTTACCTAATTCCAATAGCAAAACAGAACACCACAGAGTAAAAAAAAAAAAAAAGTCCCTCACCTCATCCCATTCGCAAAAAATTGAGACAACAATACCCAAGCCATTTGGCCCACCAATCACAGCAAAACTGAAACAACAGCTTCTTATTTCTCTTGTGTTTAATTCTTCTCCTCAAGCTAGGCAATCTTATGCATAGCAAGGCTTCTACTTTCTTTTTCTCCTCCTCACAAAAGATGAAGAGCCCCTCCTCTGTCTTCCTCCTCAATTTCTGCACACTTTTCTTTTTTGATTCCATCAACCATCTAGTAATCCTCCGCCATTACTCTACCTAAGAACCAAAATACCCTAAGCCTAAACCCTAGTTCTCTTCAATTGAAAATAACGCTCACTTACACAAGAAAATTCTCTTAGCCTTCCTATTACATTTTTGCTTCTTCACCAAGACAAGACACTCATGCATCCATGAACCCTCATGGCCTCCATCAAGACAAGGCAAGGGTATTCTCTCCCTAAGAATCATGTCCATGGACTACTCAAATTAAACTAAGGCACTTTCTTCTCACAAGTAAGTTTTCGGCCTTGTTTTCCTTGTTCTGGAATTGCTAACAATGGGCTAGGGTTTCGAGCTCTTGAAAGAGTGAGACATGCTTTATTTTAACCTTATTCGCAGTTGTCTTAGAGGAAACTTACGGATTCTGCATTGATGTTATCATAATATTCTTTGCTAGTGATATTCTATATAAAAAAGGAACCACTTACTTGAATAATTATTCATATTTTCATTAATTGATTTCTTGGAATACTTATTTTCTATGAATTAATGGTTTAAAAACTATTATCTGCTATTAAGTCATCATTACATTAATCACTAAATATTAATTGTTATTAACTTATAAATTATCTAATTATCATCTACTTATATGTAACTTATGCATTAATTGATCGAAGTTCTTCATCGAACTCCTATATCTTTTACTTGACTGTTAATTGTCTTACAATCATGAGGCCATTTAATTACTATCTATCTACCTATTAAATAATAGCTGTTACTTTAATAGAGGCTTAATTAAATAAATTTAGTTGATTTTGGATAATTATTATAATTAGTTGCTAATTAGTATTTACTTGTGAACTTATAATTACTTGATATTATATAAATGTCCAATTGATTGTTAGTATCTGTATGATACATCCCTATGTACATATACATACATACATATATATATATATATATATATATATATATATTTGCATTCATAAATCAATATTATAAGGATATGTAATGTTATGTTTAGATTGGGAGAATGTATAGAAGTTTAAAGCAAGATTTCTAATTGCAAATTATAATTTCATTAGAGTTGGCGTCAAAATCTCAGATCTAGCTACATTGAGAGATTTAGGCTTATCCGAAGACTCCAATTTCGTAAGTCCTTACATACTTGTTTGACAAAATAGTACACAAAATTGCAAGTGATTGTGTTCAAATATTTATTTGCTAACTTGATGATCAAATATGGGAAAAATCATGCATTGAGCACACCACATCATTTTGATCAAAATATTACTTGTACATACCTGAGACAATCATTTTGGATATCTTTTGAACAATTATCACATTTTCATGTTTGATTGATTTAACAATTTATGTATTTTTTATGACAACATCCTAAATCGGATATACCCCAAATCATATGATGATTCAGACTTGGCTTACGCCCAGTCCACATCTTATAGGGAGTCCTAGATAATGACTTGGATGGCACCAAGTTCAGAATATATGCCGCTGTCTCCAGGGCATATCCCCAAAAGGACATTGGAAGAGTAGCATGAGATATCATGCTTCGAACCATTTCCATCAACGCCCTGTTCCTTCTCTCAGCTACTCTGTTCTGCTGGGGTGTTCCCGGCACAGAGAGCTGAGATACTATCCCATGATGTATCATGTAGTCCTTGAATTAACCTAGGAGGTACTCTCCATCACGATTCGATCATAAGGTTTTGATTAATTTACCTGTCCGACGCTCTACTTCAGCCTTAAACTCCTTGAACTTGTCAAAAGAGTCAGGCTTGCGTCTCATCAAGTAAATGTAACCATATCTCGTACAATCATCTGTGAAAGTGATGAAGTACTCAAAACCTTCTCTAGCTGGTGTAGATAATGGACCACACACATTAGTGTGAACAAGACTCAACACCTCCTTAGCTCTATCCTCCTTTGGTGTAAATGACCTCTTGGTCATCTTCCCATCAGGCAGGATTTACGCTGAGGCCAACTTTCCAATCTCAATGAGCCCAAAGGCCCATCATGGATTAGCCTTTGAATCCTGGTTGAGTTAATATGACCCAACCTTAGATGCCAAAGGTATGAATCATTAATATTGGTCTTTCTCTTCTTAGTTAAAGGTTCAGACTGGGCGTTATTTGATTGGTTGTTAATAGAGTTTAAAAAGAACAGATTTCCATACATGTGCCCTATACATAAAATTTCTCCATCTCTACTGATAGAAATACCAGAATGGAAAGATACAAAATATCCTTGATTAATAAGTTTTGCAACTGAAATCAAATTCTGACGAAAACCAGGTACATATAAAATATCTTTTAAAACCACTATCTTATTACAATAAAAAATAAGATCTAACTCTCCCACTGCAAGGGCCCAGACTTGTGCTACATTACCCACTCGTAGCCCATGTTTGCCTTTCTTGAGTCTTCTAATCTTTCTAAACCCCTGTAAGGAGTTACAGATATGATCAGTGGCTCCTGAATCAACAATCCAAATGGAAGTTGATCCTACTATTGATATAGACTCTAGATAGAAAACATTACCTGTAGGGTTTTTCTTGGCTTGAAGATTTGGACACTCTTTTTTCCAGTGTCCCTTCTTCCCACATTTGAAGCACTTGCCCTTTGGTTTGTCCTTGGGCTGGGTCTTGGGCTGGGCTGCTGCATTCCCCTTCTTCCTCTTGAACTTTCTAGGTTTAGGCCCAATTCTTGAGGAAGAAACCTTAGCAATCATGGCCTTTGACTGCGGCTTCATGACCTTCTCCGCCATCTAGAGCTCCTTCATCAATTTAGTTAAACTCATGTTCAATTTGTTTATGTTATAGTTTAACTTGAACTGAGTGAAGGAGCTCGGTAGAGATTCGAGAACCATGTCCACTTGGCTCTCTGGGTCAATGATAGCCCATAAGATTTCCGCCTCCTCGAAAGCAAGAATCATCTTGAGCATATGCTCTCGGACTGATGCTCTCTCAGCCATCTTAGTGTTTATAATAGTTCGAAAAGCCTCTTGCCTTGCGGGCTGGCTCTTGTCTGCAAACATAGTAGACAATGATTGATTGATGTCATATACAAAAGCCATGTGCTCGTGTTTTGACTGGAACACATTAGAAATGGAGGCTAACATATAGCAACATGCCATTTCGTCAGCCTTCTTCCACGCCTTCTCAGCCTCTCGCTCTTCGGTGGTGGAACCTTCCCCGATAACAGGGCATGTCTCGTAAAGGACATACTTATACTCTTCGGCTGTGAGTATTATATCCGGTTCCTTTTTCAGTTCACATAGTTTGGACCCATTAACTTATTTTCCCTGAGAATAACGGCCAATAGACTAAAAGAACCTCCCACCATTTCTGAAAATCAAAAAATAAAAGAAAGAATTTAGTTTGTGGAAACAAAGTAAAATTTGTGCACTGAAAATAATTTGGCTATTAGGAAAACTGACATAGCTTCTTAGGAAGATTAACAGTTCCCTAAGCTAAGTGTATTAACCACCACAAATTAATTTCCCTTCTAGATAATAATCTAGAGGATAACTCCATTGTAGGATGGCCGTTTCCGCTCATTTCCTATGGACATACCTCGCACTACAGCCTCTAACGTGGGCTGGCCGATCATAGTACGTGCCCCGAGTTATTAATTACATCATTCTATTAAATCTAGATCCTTGTGGTATCCCCATCCTATACGGGTTCACTTCCAGGGTGACGCGAGGGGACCCACGATCTCTAATGAGGACCGTGATGGAAGCTGTGGGGCCGTTGGAACCCCTCTCCCACTTAGTCTTTTAAAATAAAGGTTTTCTAGAAAAATATCCTTTTAAAATTTCTATTAAGTTTTTTCTTAACTCAAGAATAAAATATCCAAATCCATTAAAATCTCTATGTCCAGGTTTATATCCTTTGAGAGATTTTTCCATGGACTAATTTTATTTAAGTTAAAACTTAATGATTTCAAAAAATTTTCCAATTAAAACTTTCTAGAGACTTTGGTCTCAAGTTTATTTGACAAAATCATTTTTTCTAGTCCAAAACAAAACAAAATGGTTCTCCATTTTAATTTACAAAAATATCTAAATCCAATATATTTTCTACGTTAAGGATTAAATCCTTTGAGAAAATATTCAAGGATTAATTTTTGTACAAATGAAAATAACCATTTAATTTTTGAAGTGAAATGTTTTTCTTGTCAAAAGATTGTTCCCAAATACTTTGGTCTTTGAGAAAAGGCACACAGAGGTACACAAAAAAAATAGCATGCCAGAAAACAGTAAACGTTTTCATGATTTTCTATTTTTAAACCTAAGTACCCAAATAATAGAATTAAACACATTAATTGACTAATTAATTATCTTGTTTAATCCTAAAATCCCTTACTAATATTTTTCATGCAAATATATTTCAAGAATATAAAATATTGCAAAAATATTAACTTCGCCTGGTATGGGACCCAAAACGAAAAAGAAAAAAAATTACAAAAAATAACTGGCGGTCCACTGCACCGGCCGCACTGGATCATCAGCTGCCTCAACCCGCCAAGTCGCCTGCCTGCCCGAGAACACGCGCCCGAACCGCCCGCTGACCCGTGCCCGGTCGCCCGCTCACGCGCCTGGTGCGTGTGCACGCTGGATCCGCGCGAGGACCCGCGGATCACGCCCGTGCCCGCGACCTACTCCCAGATGCTCTCTCACGTCGACCCGCGTGTTTATCCGAATGGCGGCTCCGACCCAGCTACATGACTCGCGCAGATGAATTGCAATTCTTCAATTTGAAACGGCTCAAATCACCTTCAAATCGGCTCGGCTCAAAGGCGTGAACAACGCGGCTTCACTCACAATTTCGGCAGCGGCTCGGCTAGGCTCGGCTCGGCTCAAACGGCTTAAGAATAGTTCTCTTCTTTGTTTTTCTTTCTCTTTCACGCGAAAGTTGCAGAGACCTCTGCTCTTCGACTTTTGCTTACTTCTTTGGCTTTGGTCATTTTTACTTACAAAAACTCATCCAAAACAAAAACACAACCGCCTATACCCATTTAAATTGGGTTTACACAATCAAACATCAAAGTCAAAATTTATTACAGAGGGTCCTATGCTTCAACGGTGAAGCTCACAGTCATCCTATCCCATACCAAAACAGCAAAGGATCACAAGTATAATCACCTTCTCCATTTTTATTAACTACCATGCTCCCTATATTGATCAAAGAACCATTGGCTCTGATACCACATTGATGGACGGGAAAACAGAGGAAGCATGCACCAATGAAAAAAACAGAGAAAAAAAAAATGCAAGCCTTAAAGGCCACACGGAAGAGTAAAGATCATACCATTGCGCGCTCAAAGCCTACTAGATTGAGTAGGAGTGGCTTAAACGACAGGAATCGCTTCGCCTTGCCTACTTGAAGAAGCTTCCGGTTGAAAACCCACTAGCCTCCTACTTCACCTTGTTTGCATAAATGCCAAGTCTTTCAGCTCTCAGAATATACCACAGCCCAACCTCTAGTCGGTGAACACAACGGTGAAGAGGAACGGTCTCAAATCTCCTTAATTCTCTTGCTATTGATTAGCAAAGCTCCAAGAAGAAGACACAGAGAATGAAGGAGATATCTGAGAGAGAGAGAGCTGCGTGAGTTTTTCTTAGGCTAGGGAGATTAGGGTTTTTTTCTTTTTACAGAGACTTGTTTATTGGTCAGCCAAAACCATGTCTCTTATTATCTGATAAACATATCCCCGAGATATCATATTTCAAATACCTGGATGTTATCCTGATAATAAGTTTGGCTTAACCCTAAAATCTTCTTAACCGTATCTGGAAAAAAACCCTACGGTCCAAGCTATTTGGCCGAAATAATATTTATTATTTCTCTTGGACCCAAAAGGCCCAAAATAATAAATATTAATTATTTATTTCATGGGCTTATATAAATAACCTAATAAATAATTAAGCATTAATTATTTTCCTTAGTTTAAGCCCAGGTTAATTTCCTAATTATTCATACTGGACCTAGGCCCTAAATAATTAATTAACCAATTAAATCAGATAATTAATTTCTCTCAACTCCTATTTTTATTTTATTTATTTATTTTATTCCAGTCTAATAATAAATTAGACATCCTGAATAAAACAAAATAAAATAAAATCCTCTTGAACTGAGACCAATTCCTCAACTCAAAATTAGTTAGGACTTACGGGCTATTTCGAGGACAAAAAAGACACATCGCCTTGGCTGCTAAAATGACCAAAATACCCCTGCTATATAAATAGCTGTATTTTGCATTTTAAATATTTCCTAATATCACCATAAGGAAATATTGACCTCAAGGACAATGCTCCATTAGCAAAGTCTTCGACCTACAGGTGAAATGACTAAAATACCCCTCTACACATTTCCGTACATTTAGAGAGGAAGAAGTGTATTAATACCCCTCTAAATGACATCTACCATCCTTAAGTTTCTAGTCCAATAATCCACGACTTTCTAGAGTGTTTCCGCTTTCTAAGGGAGCTACCTTAAAGCAAACATCTAAGTCATGTTTCCTAGGGCCCTGGACATTTTAGACCATTCGGACAACCACAATGGGCGATATAGTGCAGAAACTATCTTGTACAAGTCTGTCTCAACTAACTAGTTACATATACCCAATACACAAGTATATTGGTTCTATTATAGAACCTCAACTATAGCATATCAAAGCATATGCTTCCAACTTCGTCAGACCACCAACTCATACTCAAGTCGTAGAGTACTAGTCCACACTGTAGCGGTAGTAGTCTAGATTTCTATCATATAGTACTTTTAGAAACCATTACTACAGGTTCTATCCTACGTATTCGAAATACGCTTATGTCATGAAGTGAGTGGACTACTCACTGGTTAAAGGTAAGCCATTCCCCATTTGGAATTCATAACATAATAACCTAAATATGATGAGATTCTCAGTCTCATCAATAGGTTAAGAACAAATGTTTATATGTTAAATAACCCGTGATCCATACCTTACTGTGAAAGACCACCATTCACATAGATCACTTATTTAAACACAATGGGTCTGTTCCAAACGAAAATTGTGCACAAACAAAAAGTAAATTCACAAAAAATTTCTGAAAAATAATTTTTTTTATTAAAATATTCGATTTTACATCAAAAACATAGTCTAAGAGGGCATACAATCCAACAGAAGATAGAGGAGTGTTCCTCCAAGTGGGCTGATCACCTACTTTACTGTAATGTATGATTTCATAGTGGCTAGTCATGATGCAGGGTCCCATAACTTTTCAATTATAAATTATGTTGATATAATGTTGTGCGGTTCAGTTATTGAAATATTCCTATTTAGTTATCCAGATTCAAATTGAATTCCCTATGTTTTATTGTAAAACTTAGAACCACTCCATGTTTATTGGATGAATGACTTGCAAGTATTTTTCTGTCAAATATTTATGAAATTTGCATCACGAAAGTATTTCTAAATTATTCCATATGCATACACAGGACTTTCTGAAAAATTCATTTCTCACACAATTTTCTCTACCATATTTCAAGAAGTACTAGACTTGAGGTAGGCATTTATTAGAGACAAGAGTTGCCCAAATTTCAGTGCTCATTTATTTATTCATGTTCGAGAAGACATTTGTCATTTTAAACATTGTTTCGTTTAAGTCTTAGATTTTGATTCGTACGTTTTGAATTCATTTCCGGAAACCTTGTACTATGTTTAGATATGTTGTATTTCTTTTGAGTTAGGACCTTTTTGCTGTCACCCAGTTATAATGACCCTTGATTCTCTGGACGGGGCGACATCTCTAACCCTATCGGGTCTTGTATTAGTGGGGTGTTACATAAAGTATTAAAGGGATGAGGCATTATTAATGTGCAAAGATTACTACATGTTATACCTTTTGATTGGACCAAGCAGTTATTCTCACATCTGTGAGTATCAGGATACCCAGGGTTAACATATGGATATTTGTTGGATGAGCAAGTTCATTGGATGATCTAACCATGAGATAATACATGGATAACTATTTAGTACCAGTGATAGAATCTCATTATAGTAGATCTGCAAGTGTCCTTAGACTTGAGATTTCTAAGTCACTTTGTTTATTGAGTGTTGTACTTTAATTTTAATTCTTAGAATTTCCTATATAGGATAGATATTAGGTCCAATAAGAAGTAAACAAAAGTAGTTGAGAGAGTCAACAAATGATTCATTACTCTTAATAGTAGTGGAGTACATCTCACAGCCACTCGTAGTGAATCATTACTCTAGAAGTTCTTAGCCGTGGTAACTATGTGTTGTAAATAGTTCTAAATGATACACGAGTTAAGTAAAAGATTCTGGGAAAAAGTATTGAAGTATTCATGTTAGAATTAATAATGTTCTAGAGAGAGTTGACACTATTTTTATGCATTAAGGGAATGGACAGGGTAAACTTACATTCTATTGCTAAGGCAGTTAATTGGTAAATCTCTATTTTCTTTTTTGGCTAAATAAGATAATTTATTTAGAGGAACTGAACAAGTTATACGGAAGGACTATGCAGTCTATACTAATAGAGAAAAATACTACACCCATAACCCTACGTGGGTAAAGTGCAAGAGACAGAAAATAAAATAAACACATAATAAATTCTCTCGTAGCCATCATATCAGCATCCATGAACAGCCTTCGAATGAGAAGTCTACTAAAAAAAATCCAAACTCACTATTCTAAATCTTGAACAGTAACTTGAAAGATTTCGGGTATATGAGTTGTCTTTAAAATCGCTTAGGAAAAGGAGAAGAATTGGGAAAAGGGCTTAAATCAATGTATGTTGGGTAAGCTAACTCTTTTGAGTGACAAATAAAGCATGTCAAAGAAGTGCAGATATAGATAAGGAAAGCCAAAAGAGAAAATGTCGTGTTTTGTGGACAAAACAAGAGGTGAGCTCACAAAAAGAGAAAAAGAAGAAGGGAGGCCCGTCAATACTGAGCTTTGAACAAAGCCAGAGCTCAAATCTGGCCAAAAGTTTTCGAAACACTAGAGGAAGATGAAGGCAGGTAGAGAGAAAAGGAAGACAGAGAAAATGTAGAGAACGATTGTTAATTGGTAAATCGCTCATTATTAAAATGATGGAACTTGAATTTATAAATGGCCAGACACGTATACCTATCCCATTTCTCCTCTCTCCCTGCTATACATAGACACGTACAGATAGATTTGGGGGCGAAAAACAAAATAGAAAGTATCCAATTGGTGACTGAGTAAAAAAATTATAAAAAACAGGAATGAAGGTTCTCTTGTCTGCATTGATTCTATTCTTGTTGAACCGATCGAATAAGCATATATATATATGGTGGAGATCCGAAGTTTATTCTCCCACATGTTGTGTTCACAGTTACTAATAGATTCTTTAAATCCTTCACATACAAAGAATTACTGAAAACTAGAAACCTTTTCTTTTTTTTTTTTTTATAATGTCTAATGCAGTACAGTATCACTCCTGGATTGAGAAGAATTTGATTCCTACGTTCATGTAATGAAGAATTCTTGATTTTTCTTCTATATATAGGGAAGTTCTCTCTGAGACTTTTCGTCAAAAGAAAAACAAAAACCTTCTCATAATCCCTTTAAAGCAAAGAAACAAAAAAGGAATCTTCAACCATGAGAAGCTACTCAAGTTTCCAGAAAAGACAGCCATTTACAGATGGTTGGCAGGAAACAACCTACTCTGCAGTGGTCCCTTCTGATCATGTCCACCGCCCGGTTATCATCGATGCTCAAGGAAGGCAAATACCGATCATTCGCTATGTCTCGGGCTCAAACGGGCAGAGTTATGTAATCAAATCTGAGGAGATTGTAGAACGTAGTATTGTCCCAGCTCCTGCTTCGGGTTTCTTGGTTGCTGAATACAGGTATGGCTCAGATCAGCCAGGAAAAGTAGAGCTGTTCAGGGATCATGGAAATGAAAAAGGGTGTACTGATCTCGGTTCAATGTGTCGTCGCCCTGAAAACGTTGAGTATGCTCATCCGGATTCAGCTTTTGATCAGTACCCCGAAGAAGTCAAGGAATTCATAACCAAAGTTGTGACTAAAGCTGACCGTGGCCCAACTAGGCCGGCAGCTCTGCCTTTGACCTCTGCTTGGCATTCTGGCCCTAACGGGAATGTTCAAGAGAACACTAAAAGGTACGCAGATGAAGGAGATTTTTGGGGAGATGATCGGAAGCCGAACGGCAATCCAAAGTGGGACGGGCGCAATGAGCCATACGTGAACAATAAAGGCGCAAATACACACCCCATAATCGTTAACAACAGAGATGTTTATGATTTCTACGAAAGGCCTCAAGTAAACCAAAGCCCTAATGCAAGAAACCGTCCACTTAGCAAGCCTACAAATGACATTGGCACTGCCGTGGAGTACCTCAAGGAAGACGCTATCAAGCCGTCATATGGTAATCGGATGGAGGAGGATTTCAACGGTGGTGGACAAACTCAAGCCAGCCAACCAACAAAGGCTGTGCCTTTGGCAACCAAACCCTGGCGAACCAGCTCAAATATGTCAGGTTCTCAGATTATCAGACCAAAGGAATACGATTCAGGGGAGGAGGTGGAAGAGAGCCAACGTCATCTTGTTGCTTACGATGCAGACCTTTCAATGAATGGTCGAGGAGGAGCAAAACCAATCAAGAACAAAGATGGCTATGAAAAGCCCAAAGGCAATGCAGCAGCTGTGCGGTTGGGACAGATGCATTATCCAGGCTCAACAATCCGAAAGAAAGAGAAAATTTCTTACCCTGAAACAATTGATAGCAAGGAGGCCAGTAGGCGATATGGGAAATTGACATCTCGGGCAATGGAAGAAGAAGAATATAAAGGAACCATTAGTAGCAGGGATGCTGTGATGAAGTACAATGGTGCCTTAGTCCCATGATGAACAAAATACAAAGATATATTCGACTACTATAACCAGTTCGCTGTGTTATTTTCTCCTTTGATGCCACTACTCGTATGAGATGAACTATCATCAACTAATAAAATTCAAACTTATGCAATGGAAATGAATATATTATGGACTATATGATAAAGAAACCAATAGTGTGATTTTCATTGCTTCTATTTTGGTGATAATTTTAACTTTACCTATCTAGTGAAAATCACATATAATACGCGATCAATTTTTGTTATATCTTTCATTAAATGTTGTACTAAAAATTATCTTTATGCATTTACTCGTAACTAATTTAGTAAAAGTAAACAGTTTTAGCAAAAACAGAAGTGATAATTAACTTGTGTAGGTTTAGCAATAACTGATTTGACAAGATTTACAAGCTTATAAAAGCAATTAGTAAGTTCTAAAATTCACCGATAACAATAATAAATTTCAGCAATATTTCTCCATTTTCTTGTTGAAATTTACCATTAATATCCAATTATTTACTACAAATATATAAACGTTATTATATGAATAAGTATCTATTTGATACCAAATATTCTGTCTCTAAATACTGACGGACTTAGATATGAACTAGAGTTAATCCATTTGTATTTAGAGACAAAATAAATCAAACTTAAGACTAATTGAAATCTTAATATTTAGAGACGGAATTTATTGATCTCTATTTTGATACCAATATTTAAATCTAATTTTTAGAGAGGTAATTTAGAGACAGGTTAGAAACAAATTAGAGATGAATCAATGAAAATAATTTAAAATACTATAAATTGGAGACTACTTTGTCTCTATTTCTTCTCCAAAACAGAGAAAACAAATTTTCTTCTCTAATTCATCTCTGTTTCATTTCTTAATTAATATTTAAAAACTATATTTTTATCCTTAAATTTATAAAAGTTACATTTTAACATTAAAACTTTCATCCCTAAATTAATTGCAAAGTTTTCCTTTAATTTTTGTTCAGTTCCATAATGACCCTAATTTTTTAATTTTCCAAGTTAACTATGATCAAGTCACTTCAGTTTGAAAAATAACAAAATAACCCTTATTCTTTATATATATGTGTGTGTGTGTTCGCAAAAGTAAGTATATGAATTAAATTTTGATGATTTTGATTTTATAAATATATATATATATATATATATATATATATATATGTGTGTGTGTGTGTGTGTGTGTGCTCGCAAAAGTAAGTATATGAATTAAATTTTACTGATTTTGATTGTGTGTTTGTGTGTGTGTCAAATTTAATCAATTTTTATTGTAATTGCTTGCTTCCATAAATGTGCTTCAGAAGAAACGATAACGTTTTAAAAATATTAATGAATCATTATTAACAAGATAAATAGACAAATCATTTCCAGAAGAAACTTCTTTTCTATAACTCTCTCAATAGGTGCATGAAACTTTTATTAAATAATGAAAAATATATTAAAAGAATATAAGATTCTTTGTCTCAGTAATAGTGTTATAATCAAATATATCACTTTGTAAAACAACAAATTGATATGAAATACTATGTTTAGTATAACCAATATTGAACATAAGCAATCAGAAGTTTTTTAGAACTTTTTTCCCCTTAGATTCAAGCAACATAATTTTAACAAGACACCCCACACTTTCAAATATTTTAAATTAGATGCATGACCCTTCCACAATTTATAATGTGCCTTTGTCAATTCTTTTTTATATGAAATTTTATTTTGTAATTGACATGCAAAAATATAGCATCACCCCGTAAATTATTAGTTACAGATGAACTATAGAATTTATCATTTCTTTAAATATTCAAATTTTCTTTTCAACTATACCATTGGAAGGGGAGTAATCTCGTATAATTCCTACTTGTTCACAAAAATTATTCAAAAATATGTATTTTTCTCCTCTACCAAATCTAATCATTTTAATATTTCTATTATCCTGATTTTCTACCTCATCTTTGTAAGTAATAAAGGCATTATTTCTTACAAAAATATGTATTTTCCACCTCTATCAAATGTAATTCTTTTAATTTTTATGTTAATTTTCAACCTCATTTTTGTAAGAAATAAAGGTATTAGAGGCTAAGCAAAAATAACATCGTATATCTAGAATAACCATCTATAAAAATCACGTAATATTTCAAATTTAATAATTTTGTTTCTCTATTTACAGAAATACAATATTTGTTTTTTTTAAAATTTATTTTAGTGTCACACATATTTCATATTTGTTCAAAAGGCTTGAGAATTTAAGCTTATTTCGAGTTTAGCTAATTGATTATTTGTTACGTTCCGGAATGTCTCATTTTGATTTATGCAACAATTTAGGACAACATTTGACTATATATAAGTTCTTATACTTATTTCTCTAGAAATGTAAGTACTGAGATCCAATAATTAATAGAACTCATATTCTTTCAATTGGAGAGTTAGCCGTGGACTTAAATGGACATTCATTTGATTCCTTCAACTTGGGAATGGCTACCACTAAAGTTCCTTCGTGAGAAAGAATGGACGAGATAACCAAACTATGTTGTGAAGAAGTGATGTTTTATTTCAAACCACATATACGGCGACATGCATTTTCTTCAAATAGCTTATACTAGCATATCCTAACCTAGCATGCTATTAGGAAATAAAGTCAACAATATAAGAAGGAGAAGCATTCTCATTGATCACAGTGCAATGTGTCCCTCATTACAATAAGTCTTGCCAATAAATCCTTTTTTCTAGAGATGAATTTCAAGAGAATTTTTGCCCTTTCTCAAAATTTTTGCGAGGAAAATATTTCTAGGCAACAATATATCTTCAAATTTCAAAATTTTAACTAGTTTTTGAAAAACATTAATTTGCATTTTGATTTCTTGGGTATGTGATAAGTAACTCCATGAACATCAAATTGGCTTTGCATAAGTACTTAAGAATATCAGTGACGTATGCAATAAAGCATTACAAGAAAACACTGTATTTGTGATGGAATTTAGTGACGACTAAAAGACCGTCGCTACTTAGTGAGTGTTTTCTGAGGGCAAGCAAGGAGAGGGATAGTTTACCGAGGGATTGACCCGTCGTAACAAACCCCATGCAAATAGCAACAGTTTATTAAGCCCTCGCTACTCAGTGATGGGTAAATCTTCTTAGAAAATTTAGGATAATATTGTGGTTGCTAAACCCTCGCTAAATTGTGAGGGCTTAGCTAAGGTGCTAAATATTTCTAAAAGAAATATTTTCTAATATTACAATTTGTGTAGCCGTCACTAAGCTCTCACTAATTAGCGAGCGCTTAACTACGACATTAATTATTTTACTCAAAAACAATTTATTGGAATTGTAAAATAAACAACCGTGTCTACACCTTCATTAATGAGCAAGGGTTTAGCTACGGCAAAAAGTTTTTTTCAAAAAATATTTTTAATTTATAGGATATAGAAGCCGTAGCTAAATCGTCGCTAATTAGCTACGGCCTTAAATTTTTTCTCAGATTGGCAATTTTAGGGTATAGCGTTGTTGCTAAATTGTTGCAAAATAGAGACGGTGTTAGTGTTATACCCTAGAGACAATCACATATATTCTGTATATTATGCATTATTTAATAAAACAAGGTATTTTTTATCTTTCGATTTTTTTAATTTATGCTTTCGTATAATATAACAGTTTGATAAAGTCCAATTGCAACACTGTGTTAAGGAAATCATGATGGAGATCATGATGTGAGGTTCCTACTACACTGGATAGTGTTCATGCTTAAATTATTCCTAATTATAGTATTAATGAGATAGCATATCATTAATACGTTAAGACTAGCATGTGTTATACTTCTTGATTTGATCAGACGGTTATTCTTACATCCATGAGTATTGTGATACTCAAAGTTAACATACAGATGCTTGTTATCTGAACAAGTATAATGGGTAACCTAACTATGAGATGATCACACGGATAACTATTTAGTACCAGTGATAGAATCCTGTCATAGCAAATGTAAAGGTATTCTTAGATTTGAGATCTCTAAGGTACTTTATTTGCTAAGTGTTGGACTTTGATTCCAATCTCTAGAGTCCTGACAAGACTGCCTATGAGATGGACATTGGGTACAACATGAAGCAAATGTAAGTAGTTGAGAAGAACAATAAAGGATTCAACACTTGCAAATATCTCACGGCCACTTGTAGGAATCACTACTTGAGAAATCTTCAGCCAAGGCAATTGTATATTAATTGGAAATGGTTCCAATTAATACATATGGTGAGTAGTGAATTCCGTGAACAAGTACTAAAATATTTGGGACAAAATTAAGTTATTATGCTAGAAGGAGTTGGCACTAATTCCTACTCCAAACCGAATGAGGTATTGTATAGTGGAAGCAGTTTATTGCAATGTTATATGCTATTGAAAGGTTCATATCAAGCCATTTGACTTTCTAAACTTTTAGTTGGTCATGATCTGTTACTAAATACCACTCATGATTTGCTGAATATGGATTTATTAATTAAAGAATTAATATATCAATCTTTATTAGAATCAATAAGTAAATTCTAAAAAAATATTAAGGATTATTAATCGTATAGATGTTTAGAATAATTCATATTTTGCTACCAATAGACTGAAAAACCTAATTGGCACACACAACAGAGGATTGAGTGCTCAAGATGTTATTTGATAACATTACAGGGTTGATTGTGAAAAGAAGAAGTTGTTGTGGTCAAATCATAATTAATTACATTTTGAGGGTTACATTGAAATTAATAATAATCATAATAATTATTGGTAATTAAGAATCCAAATAGATTATGGATTCTAATTATTAAAATTGATACGGACGATATATATCATTATATATACTCTGTGGGATTAATGATTAATGTAAGTTACAGAGAGTTTTTCTGAAAAACTGAGAACTTCCTCTTCAGTTTTTTCTTCTGTAAAGCCCACAAAACCTAGCCCCCAGAATAAGTTTTGCTAGCACAAAACTCTGGTGATTTTGAGTGTCATTCTCATGTGCACTATATTGGAGGCAATCCTACACTTGGATTGCAGTGCTTTGACAGAACAAAATTGTTTGGCTAGATCGCGCCTTTAGAACAAAAATTTTTTGTTTTGTAGAGACGGACCAAACATATAATTCCTCTCTTGTTTTGATTCCATTAATGCATAAATGTGATCCTCATTGTGGGATTCCTATTTACTTTCTACTTTGTAAACCTGTTTTGCATGGGAAATTCCTACAGTGGTATTAGAGCCCCTTTTATGCGTTAATGGGTCATATCTTTGGCCATGAAGAATGGTTCATTATAGTCTCTATTTCTTCTGTGAAAATTGTTTCACGTAAGTAGTTTAACTAAAAATTGTGTCAAGAATATTTGGGCTTTCGTATGTTTGAAATCATTTCACGTATAATTGGTTGAACTACAGAAATATTTTTCTGCGTTTGTATCCAATAAAAACTGTTGGTTTTGTTTGGATTTCTTTTGAAAGATTAATGTAGGTTGTGGATATAAGAAACATATCTCTTGTAAAAGTTACAGAAGATGTTTTTGCAACAAAAATTAAGGTGTTAATTCTTGCAAGGAAAAATAGTTATTCTAGGCATGTTGTATTCTAAAAAAAGAAAAACATTTTTGAAGCTGTCTTTTTCCCCTCATTGTTATCTGAACTTTGTGAAGAATTGTTCTTTGTTTTGGTATTTTTGTTCCTTTTGTTCTATTTTCGTTTTACTGAACAGAAGATCAGTTTGAATGAATAGAATGAAAAAATTGGAATGTCTCAAAGAATTGTTTTCAAAAATTGTTACAGAAGTCTTGAAGTTTTTTTTATCCTAGAAATCATTTCTGGGGAAGACGAAGAGCAATATATATATATATATATATATATATATATATATATATATAAATATATATATTGCCCCAAGCCGCGGCTTGAGGCACAAAATTCTCAAGCCATGGTTAGCCTGAAGAAGGCTCCTAGATTTCGCGGCTCGATGGATTGTTTGGTTGCAATCGTCGAGAGGCATACTTAATGCCTCCCCAGGATGCAACTTCTTTTATTAAAAAAAAAAAAAATTCTTTTACTTTTTTTCATCTTCTTGTGCAAGACTATGGCCCACGATTGTTTTCTTTTGTTTCTTTTCAGATGATACCCATTTTTCTCAATGTTTATAATTTGGGACTAATATATTTATTTTTCCAAAAATATTATTTTTGGAAAATAATATATTTTCTAAAATAATGATTTTACATTATATATTATTTTAATTCCTAAAATATGATTTTAGTTATTAATATATTTTTAATTCTTAAAATATGATTTTAGTTATTAATATATTTTCTAAAATATAGATTTCAAAATTTATTCTATTTTTTTCAAAATTGTGATTTTGGAATTAATTTTAGGAATTAATATATGTTCTAAAAAATTGATTTTAGATTTTAATCTATTTTTCTAAAATAGTGATTTTTGAATTATTTGCTATGTTTAATTTTTTTTTTTAGCATAAAATTAGTTTGGTGGTTTGGTTATGGACTATGGACCCAATTAAATTGTTCATGTATTTTATCGCTTTGGTTTTGAATTAAAATAGGGCCTCCAAGTCCTGCCTTCTCTATTTTTCTTGTGCAAATTTCTCTTCTCATCTAACTCTCATCGAATGTAACTAGAGGTTTCTTTATTAGAATTTTACGCAATTAGATTACATAGTTTAGATAGAATAGAATTTATTACAAGTTCAGGTGAAGATGATCAAGAGCAAAAGTAGGATAGTAAAGTTTTTTTCCTATATCATGCAGGAATACTTAGGATTGGCCAAATTAATTTCAGTTTGAGCTGAAAAAGATGAGAAAGAAGAAAAGAAACGAGAGGAAGTGAAAAGAGAAAACAACAAGCTACTAGAAAGAAAAGTGAGTGAAAAAGAAAAGAACAGTAGCAGTGAAAACAAAAGAGGAGTAAAAGAAGAGAGAACTGAAAAAGAATTGGAAAAAAGAAGAGCGAAAATATCACAAAAGGGATGGTGAGTGAATTGTAAAAGTAAATTCATATAAAACACTTGACACCATTGCTGGAAAATTGAGTGATCTTGTGAGGAAAAGAGTTGATGATAAGAAGAAGTGAAAAAGAAAAAGAAAAAAAGCAGAACAATGCAGGATTTGCTTGAAATGCATAAGGGTTGTTATATAAGGTTATGGTTTGATTGATTCTTGGAATAGGAGAGCAAGAAGAGTTGTGAATTATAGGTTTATTTTGGTTACCCTTTTCTTGCTTACTCTCAATTTTCTTTAACTTTTGATGTTCCTATATCCTTCATTTGCTAAGTTACATTACAAACCTTTAGCCTTACATTACAAGCTTAAAAGTCCTACTTGATCTAAGTAGAATCATGATATGTCTTGGATTAGTGGAGAGAGTGTATGAAAAGTAAGCATATGGAATGCATACTCTTTTTAAACTGACTTCTTTCCAATGGTTTGAGAATATTGTAAAGTATTGAGATGGTTCTACTAAGTCATTTCACTACACAAGTCTTGCATTGGCTGTGAAAGATTTAGTATCATATGTTTTATGTTCATAAATAAAGAAATCATTGAACATATGGTTTTGGAATTGATTGAGTGATTAAAACCTTGTGTTTTTCCTACTTGTTCTTGATACTATGCTTGAGGACAAGCAAAGAGTTAAGTGTGGGGGAATGTGATAGGGGCTAAATTGGTTATACTTTACTTAGTTATTTGAGGCTCTTGTGTAACACATTTTGTGAAATAACTAGTCATATTCTTTCATATTTGAGATTTTACCCTTGGAAAGGTATTTTGGTCATTATCTTAGGATTTTGGGTTAAATAAAGCAAAATCGTCGCGAAACAGAGCAGAGGCGGCGCCGACTGTAAGGTTGGAACCGACGCCGGCTGCATTCTAGAACATATGCCCACAATTCGGAGAAAAATCAGTGGACAAGTGGAGAAATAAAACATAGGCGGCATCGGCTCCGAAGGACCAAGGCGGTGCTGGCTGTGGTCTGTCCCTGAGGCGATGTTGCAATCCTTCTACGCGTTTTTTGGAAATCTAAAGAGTTTTAGCAGTTCCCAACTGCTACTCAGCCAAGAACTTGGTACCTACGAGTTTAGGCACCTCTTAAGCCTATAAATAGATGGAAAACACAAGGGAAAAGGGAGAAATTCATTGATCATCATAAAAAATCACTAAGTCCAAGAAGAAATTCTTCAAGTTCAAGAAGGGTTGTACAAGAAGGTCTTCAAAGGAAGAAGAAGGAGATTTGTCTATGAGTTCTTTCTTTTACTTTGTTTTCTTTTTCTTGAATAATGATATATTAATTGTTTTATTGTAATTCAATATTGTTTTAGATATTCATGATTTCTAAGAGTTATTTGATCTTTTGATTAATTGGTTATTATTCTTGGTATTCAATTACTTATGCTTATTACGGGATTAGTTAATTGATTCTATCCATTGACTTGCTGGACCAAAGGGGGTTGATGGGTGTTTCGATTTATTAATTTCATATTCTGTTGGCAATTGACTTGTTGGACCAAAGGGAGTTAATTGTTTAAGAACTGGTAATTGAAGGTTCATTGATTAATTTCATGTTCTAAATTTGCCGAGACTAAGGGAATTTACTTAAGGATTGTGTTTAATGCGTCTTTTGGATGAATTAGTTGAGACGGACCAAGTGATTCTAATTTATCTAGAAGATAGTGATTTCATGGATTGACCATTAAAGTGAGTCTACTTTCATCCTTCATGGTGCCAAGAGAATGATTGGTTATGATAATGGTTAAGTTCTTTAGGATCATGTTTATCTAAACAATGGTTTGAGTTACATAAATCTACATCCTTGACATATAAATATTTTTCTTTTCTTTTTAATTTTCCTTTTTATTTGTTTTTTACTTGATCGAGTCGGTTAAAAAATGAAAAAAGGGTAATTAATGTCTACTTATTTCTTGAGGATCGACACTCATTTTAACCCTATTCTCAGTTAATGATGAGTACGCTTGCTCATATGTGTGATTTGGGTTTAACTTTTTAATTTGAATTTGATTGGGAATGTGCTTAGTTTTGTATGATTTTTATACCCAAGTTTGGACACATCAATAGGGTAGGTTTATCTTGATTAACTAATTTCTTTATCCTGGTTGGGCTAAAAAAGAAAATTAGAGGCAAGATTGGATTAGTTTAAAAGTTTTAAGATTAAAATATATTAATTACCCAATGATCTAGTAATTACCCAAGATTGAATTTAAGGGTGGTTTGTTGGGAAAACCCAAGGTTATTCTTGAGGAATTTGGATACCAGTCTCCTAGAAAAGTTTCCAATGGGCTTTCCTGAATCAATAGTGGGGCCTATTAGTTCGAGTAAAATAGTGGAGTAATAATGCGCTTAATTAAAGACCTAATTATTTGCATTATATGTGCATATACAGTTAGCTATTTTTTTTTCTATCTTTACATCTAGGTCATCTACAACATGTTGACCAATCTAAACCTTCATAGCATCTTGAAAACCGAGAAGCTAACTAAAACAAACTTTCTTGACTAGTATAGAAATTTGAGAATTGTTCTCAAGTCGAAAAAGTACCTCTACATATTAGATGAGCATGCTATCCATAAGAAGTATAAAGAGGATAGTAACACAACATCCTGTGTGATGTTGGAGTCAATGACCCTTAAGCTGCAAAAACAGCATGAGCATATAGATGCTTATTCGATTATCTTATATTTTCGAGAGCTATTTGATATCCATGCTAGAACAGAAAGATATGAGATATCAAAACAATTGTTCCATTCAAAGTGGTTGAGGGTATTTCTGTGGCCACTCATAAGCTAAAGATGCTAAGCTTGATTGAGAAGCTCTAGTCTTTTGGTTTTGTGATGGACAATGAATTAAGTATCGACTTAATTCTTCAATCTTTACCAGGTGGTTTTTCACAATTTGTGATTTACTACCAGATGAATAAGATTGAGTAAACCATACCTAAGTTGATCAATTTACTCAAAACTGTGGAGTCTTCCATGGTGAAGGAATCCAAGCAGTTATGTTAGTAGAATCTTCCTCTTCTAGGATGAAAGTTCCTAAGAAGAAGAAGACTTCTACTAAGCCCAAAGGTGGTGTGAAAAAGAAAGAAATAGACACCAAATACCCATGCCATCATTGTAGAAAGATGCGTCATTGGAGGCGCAACAATAATGCCTACTTGGAAACCGTCAAGGAAAAGAAGCAGAATGAGAAGCTTGCGGGCACTTCTACTTCTACTCCTGGTGTGTTTATGATTGAGATTAATACTTCATTTAGAAATAAGATATGGGTATTAGATACCAGATGTGGATCTCATTTGTCCAATAACTTGCAAGAAGTAAAGGATAGTAGAAAGCTTGAGAAGGGTGACATGCACTTGATGTGGGGACTTACGAGCTACACCTGTCTTTTGGATTAGTTTTAGAACTTTAAAACTCTTATTATGTAGCAGTTTTATTGAAAAATATTATCTCAGTTGCGTTTTTAGACTTATATGGGTTTTTTAAAATTTTTAACAATAAATGTTGTTCTTTTGCATAAAATGATATTCATTATGGTTCTTCAACTTTGGTTAATGGTTATATATTCTAGACATAGATAATCAAATCCTCAATGTAAACAATAAGAAACCAAGAATAGATAATTCACCCTCATCTTATTTATGGCATTATTGTTTATGTCTGATACGTAAATTTTGGGAATATAAAATCATCAATTTTAAATCCATCCCTTAATCAAGTTTTATTTAAAACAATAATCCTAAAATACACATATGAGCATGTATATTCATCGCAAGTATAGTATAAAGAATTAACGAGTATCGATCCTCAAAGGAACAAGTACAAACTAATCACTTTTATTTCATTATTTAACTGACCCAAATAAAGTGATAAAAGAATAAAAAGAAAAACAAAAGAAACATATACAACTCAAGAATGTAGGTTTATGCAATTTAGACAATTATCCTGGAAAGCATGACAATGAATCACTTAGCCAATATCATAATCAATTATTATTATAGTCTCATGAAAAATTTAATATAGACCCATTTCGTTTGCAATCTATAGAGTTACTATTTCCTAGTTAAATTAGTGAACATATTCTGTCTCAATTAACTTATCCAAAAGATGTATTAAAGTCAATCCTCATATAAATCCCTATATTCTAGGTGATTTAAAACATGAAATTAGTCAATAAATCCATATTTTAGCAATCATCAACTAACCTTTGATTACCAATGTTCTAAACAATTAATCCATTTTTCAAGCAAGTTAAGAGATAACAAATATAAAACTAATTAATTGAAATCATTACCAACCTCTTTTTCAAGTAAGTTAATAACAAAACTCAATCAACCAACTCCGTACGGAAAATAAGTAATCAAATATCAAGAATAATAACTAATTGATCAAGTAGTTAAATTGATGCATAAATCATTAATCCAAAAATATTGTTAAAATACAATGAAAACATTAAATACATCATTGTTAAAGTAAAAGAAGGTAAAAAGAAGAGAAATCACTCATAGACAAGCCTCTTTCTTCTTCCTTGAAGACTTCATTTGACAATCCTTCTTGACTTGGGTGAACATCTTCTTCAATCAGAATTTCTGCTCTTTAATTCACCTCTCTAAGTTATATATCTCAAACATTTGTGTTCTCTTGTACTTTTATAGGTTTCTTGGATGCCAATTTCGTGGCTGAGGAAGTCTTGACCGAGTAGGAATAGGAAAATACCAAAATCCTAGGATTAGCCCTAATTTCGCGTACAGAGTTTCGCCTCCAAAACTTACCTAGCATCGAGTACCTTCAACCTACTTGGCACCCGGTGCACTCCGTTCTTCCTCTATTTTTGTTCTGTTTTTGACCGTCTTTCCTTAGCAGGTAGAATAGACTTGGCGCCAGGTACACTTGCTAGACTTGGCACCAGGTATGGTCTGGAAAAACCCCTAAAACTTGCTCAAACTCTACTTCTGGAGTAGAATGGACTCGGCGCCTAGTCTATGGCTAGGCCTGGCATCAGGTACATTCTGGTTCTGTGCACTTTTTGCTCGATTTTAACTTAAATCTGTACATATTTACCAAAAACACCTTATACAAGTAAAATGTCAAATAGGAAGGAATATGCCTAGTTATTACAATAAATGCATCTTAGAACACCCTTAAATAACTAAGAAAAAAATGGTGACTTTAACCCCTATCAATTTCCCCACACTTGAACATTTGCTTGTCCTCAAGTAAAACACTTTATTCTAAGAAAAATTATCAAGACAACACAAATTTTTTCTCATTCAAAAGTTTATTCATTATAGCAAAGATCATATCTTCCTTTCAAACTTTAGATACAACCCTTGTCATTCATACCATTTGAAAATAATTTCAAACTTTGAAACATTGGCTAAGACATCACAAAACTGTTAAAGTCAAATTAATCAAGTCCATACATTAGTCTAAGAAAATTATTTCACTCTTCAAGTAAAAATATAGATAACATGAATCACATAAGTTAAGCCTTCTACCAACTCGAGCATTATAAATCCAAAAGTTGCACAACTTAAGTTATGATGTGAGGAAAGAACTCCAATTTTTCTCTTTCAAAATCTTTCAATGACTTAGGGAATTGATAGCCTTAAATGCATGAATTTCTCTTCACATACCGTATTAGCCCCCTTTTCAGTCATCATTCATCATTTTTTTCTCACCAATTTTTTTTCTTTTTTTCTTTGCTTTTTCTTGCCTTTTTGCCTTTGGAATAGCCTCAAGAGAGTACACTGAATACATTTGCTACTTCTCCCCATATTGACCCTCTTTTTAGCTAAAGATCTTCAGCAATCATCAATAAGAGCCTTTTTCTAAATTCACACCAACAATAGTGTTTCTTCCACTTATTTTTTTTTTTTCTCAACTCAATCAAAATTTTTAACATTCTCCTCAATCTCTCCTCTCAAAGATCTTTTTACAACTCACATTTTTTTTTCATCATAACTCAAAGCTAGCAAAATTTAAACTCATAATATAAAAGTTAGCCAATAAACTGTTCACATATTCATCATATCTTCTATATTTCAACTAGATAAGTCAAATTAAATTCAAATACCAATGCATAAATAAGATTAATCAAAATTCTAAAGTCTTGACGAATATCTTTTCCAATAAAACCAATTTCATCAAAATCCACGTAATGAATGACAGAACTCATATCCAAGTAAGAAAAAAAATTACAACCTTGCTTAACAATGAAACCACTGAATTTTTTGAAAAAAATTATCATATAAAAAATATATTCACAAAATAATATGGAAAAGCACTTCTTCAACCTTATTCTCTCCCCCCCCCCCCCTCCCCCTCCCACACTTAAATTAGATATTGTCCTCAATGGCCAAAGATAGAATAATAAAAGTACAGTCAAGAAAACCAAGATGAAGAAAGAGGAAGACGAAAGAGAAGAAAGTACTTCCATTGCAAATTAGCTCCAAAAGTTCCAAACTTTTAGATTTCAAAATTTTCAAAGAAATTTTTCTCTAAGATGGCAAAATGGTTGTTTCAAATTTTTTCCAATTTCAAAATTTTTCCCAAGTAGCGCAATACTAAGATGATTGATAAAAACTTAGACAAAGAATATCACCAAACCACTCCCTTTCTCTTAAGCTGGACAATGTCCTCATTAGCCAAAAAATAAACACAAGAAAGTATCTCCAAAGGGATAAAAAATAATAAGGGGTAAAAAGTTAAGCAATACTTCCCAAGTGCAATAAAGCACTAATGAATCTCAAAACTTGAGATAGAGAGAAGGGCTTGTCCAGGAGAACTTTATTCCTTCCTATAAAACAAAAACACATAAAAGCACAAGGAAAATAATAACTAAATAAAGACACACCTAAATAAAATAAAACAAACTAAAGAAAATTAGTAATAAGAATCCTAACAAAATAAATAAAGATACGACTCATTCCCCTACACTTAAGATGGAAAATGTTTTCCTTATTTGGGGAGAAAGACACCTAACAATTACCAAACACAAAATAAATATACGAACTCTTTCCATTCATCATGCTTCCTCATTAAACCTTTGTAAAAGAAATTAAAGCTCAAAATAGAAGATATGCATAATGAAAGTAGAAAGAAGGGAGGTTTTTGAAAAAGGTAAGGTTCATGGAAATAATTTTTCTCATTAAAACAAAACACATGAACCTCATGCTCTAACATTCCTTTAGACACACCAATATCTTTCTCAACATATAAGTGCACATGGTTTTTAAAGAATGCATCAAACTTGAAATCACCTTTTAACCCTTCAAAAGATTTGTTACAATTGAAATTCCCTTTAAAACTTAGTATCTGAGTTCTCATCGATGAGATCAAGAAATTCTTGCTTTTCAATGCATGATTTACAAAAACTAAGTTACCTCCCTTTGGATATGGTGAAGGGTAGAAATTACCACCATTGCCCAATGACTTCTTATGATGTAGTGTTGAAAAATCTAACTCATTGAGGTATGATAACATCAACACATCATCAATGGCATTAGTGGGCTCCATGAATTGATGGGTACACTGTTTGTCCCTTAATCGATGAATTTGTATTAGCCACAAAAGAATTCAATAATATTTCTAATAACGCCTCACTGAAAACATCAATGTGATCTTGTAATCTTACTAATCAATCATCATTATAACTCCTTTGATTTTGTGCCAAAAAATAATTGTCCATGATGATGTCAACCTCGCACTCAAAGAAAAAAAATCAAATAGAAAATAAAAATAAAGACAAATAAAAACAACTGAAAAACAAAGAAAAGAAACAAAAAGGGAAAAATAATAGAAAAATAAAGAAAAGAAAAACACACGCATTCACAAACTATCTAAATACAAAAGTTAGTGGTATTTACAGTACAACATGAAGTAAGCTCGTCAATTAAGTCACATAATGTTACAAACAACAAGATAGAACAATGATTTACACAAAGAATAGTTATACATGTTTACATATAGATATATGGATATATAAATATATAAACATGGTTAAATCAATAAAATTCAAGATTTCATGATATTGTTCCCCGGCAATGACGCCAAAATCTTGATGCATAAATTTTGGTTATATAAAATCATCAATTTTAAATCAATCATTTAATCAAGTTTTACTTAAAACATTAATCTCAAAATACAGATATGAGCAAGTATACTCATCGCAAGCATAGTATAGCAAATTAACGAGTATCGATCCTCAAAGGAACAAGTACACACTAATCACTTTTCTTTCATTATCTACTTAAAACATTAATCTCAAAATATACATATAAGCAAGTATACTCATCGCAAGCATAGTATAGGGAATTAATGAGTATTGATCCTCAAATGAACAAGTACGCACTAATCACTTTTCTTTCATTGTTTAACCGACCCAAATAAAGTGATAAAAGAATAAAAAGAAAAACAAAAGAAACATATACAACTCAAGAATGTAGGTTTATGCAATTTAGACAATTATCCTGGAAAGCATGACAATGAATCACTTACAATTATCCTGGAAAGCATGACAATGAATCACTTAGCCAATATCACAATCAATTATTATTTTGGTCTCATGAAGGATTTAATATATACCCCATTTCATTTGCAATCCATGGAATCACGATCTCCTAGTTAAATTAGTGAACATATTCTATCTCGACTAACTTATCCAAAAGATGCATTAAAATCAATCCACATATAAACCCCTATATTCTAGGTGATTTAAAACATGAAATTAGTCAATGAATCCATATTCTAGCAATCATCAACTAACATTTGATTACAATATTTTACATAATTAACCCCCTTTTCAAGCAAGTTAAGAGATAACAAAAATGAAACTAATTAATTGAAGTCATTACCAGCCTCTTTTTTAAGTAAGTTACTAACAAAATCTAATCAACCAACTCCGTAAGGAAAACAAGTAATCAAATACCAAGAACAATAATCAATTGATTAAGTAGTTAAATTGTTGCATAAATCATGAATCCCAAAATATTGTTAAATTACAATGAAAACATTGAATATATCATTGTTAAAGTAAAATAAAACAAAGAGAAAATAAAGAACTCATAGACAAGCCTCTTTCTTCTTCTTTGAAGAGTCCCATTGACAATCCTCCTTGACTTAGGTGAACACCTCCTTTAATTAGAATTTCTTCTTTTTAATTCACCTTTCTAAGTTATATATCTCAAACCCTTGATTCTCTAGTACTTTTATAGGCCTCTTGGATGCCAATTTCATGGTTGAGAAAGTCTTAACTGAGTTGGAATAGGAAAATACCAAAATCCTTGGATAAGACCTAATTCCATGTACAGAATTTCGCCTCCAAAACATACTGATACTTGAAGCTATTGGATCATGTCCTTGTAAACGTCTACTACGTCTCATTCAGGCGAAACATTTGATCTTCCGAAATGGTACCCGTAGCATAACCGGTGAAAGCTTAAATATTGGGTTTTACAATACGTTTGGTTTCTCTGTGAATGTTTCACAGACTTTGTTTCTGTGAATTAGGTTTGTTCTCTGTGAAAGGAAATGAACCACGAAGAGCATTGCACTTCCATTGCTTACCAAAAACATGAACCACATATCTTCATTTCATTCATTTTCATCAAATTCCCTGAGAGAGAATCCATTCGCATGAAAATAGAAAACATCCACGCTTTCTGTTATCCTTCACACAAAACAACATAGGATCCATCTCGTGTTATTTATTTTATTTTATTTAGTTATTTAATTAATTATTATTATTTTTAAATTTTATTTTAACTTGGGTCTTATTCATTGCCCGGATAAAATTATTTATTCTTGGGCTTGAACATATATAAATAATAAATCTCAATTATTTATTTTATGGGCTTTATTAAATAGCCCAATAACAAGCCTAAATAGACCAAATATAAAATTTCATACCTTTTATCTAGTTTATATCCAGATTAATTTTCTAATTATTTAATCCGAGCTTTGGGCTCTAAATAATTAATTACCCAATTAAACTGGATAAAAGAAATACTCTCTATTAGGCCTTTAATTTTATTCTAGTCCAATAATAAATTAGACTAATAAAATAAAATAAAATCCATAATCATCAATACCAATTCCTTAACCCAAATCTTTCATGACTTAAAGGCTATTCTGGGGACCAAAAGGCATATCACCTTGGCTACTAAAATGACCAAAATATCCCTGCTATATAAATAACTATATTTTACATTTTAAATATTTTGTAATATCATCGTAAGGAAATATTGACCCCAAAGATAATTCTGCGTTGGCAAAGTCTTCGACCTACAGGTGTAATGACTAAAATACCCATCTACGTATCGCAGTGCATTTAGAGAGGAAGAGTGTACTAACACCTCTCTAATAGACATTTACCATCCTTAAACCTCTAGTCCAATAATCCACGACTCCTTTAATGTTTTCACTTTCCAAGGGAGCTACCCTAAAGTAAACATCCAAGTCATGTTCCCCAGGGCCCTGGATAATTAGATCATTTGAACAGTCACAAGGGGCGATATAGCGCAGAAGCTATCTTGTATAAGTCTGTTTTAACTAACTAGTCACATATACCCAACATACAAGTATATTGGCTCTACGAAAGAAACTCAACTACAGTATATCAATGTATATACTTCTAGCTTCGTTAAACCACCAACTCATACTTAGCGGTAGAGTGTTAATCCACACTGTAGCAATAATAGTCTGGGTTTCTTTTAAATAGTACTTTTAGAAACCACTATTACAGGTCCTATTCTACGTATTCAAAATATGCTCATGCTATGACGTGAATGGGCTACTCACTGGCTAAAGATAAACTATTCCCCATTTAGAATTCACAACATAATAACCTAAACATGATGAGATTCTCCTTCTTATCAATCAGTTAAGATCAAACATTTATGTGTTAAGTAACCTGTGATCCATACCTTATTGTGAAAGACCACTATTTATATGGATCACTAACTTAAACATAATGGGTCCTTTTCAAACGAAAATCGTGCACAAATAAAATGTAAATTTATGAACAAATTTTGAGAATAAATTCTTTTGTTAATAAATTCGATAATTACATTAGATAAACTAGTCGAGAGGGTATATATTCCAATAATCTCCCACTTGCATTCTAAGACTAAGAAAGTTTGTAGGTGCCCATCCCTATGGCATCTAAGTGTCTCTTGAAGACTCTCTCAGCCAAAGGCTTGGTAAAGGGATCTGCTAAGTTGTTCTCCGAGGCTATATGTTCCACCACGATTTTCTAGCTTTGAATGAAATCCAGATCAAGTGGTACTTCCTCTAGATATGCTTCCCTTTCTTATGGTTCCTGGGTTCTTTGTATTGCGAGACTACTCCAGAGTTGTCGCAATACAAAATAATCGGTCTGTGCATGCGTGGCATAACTCTAAGTTCTGAAAGGAACTTTCAGAGCCAGACTGCTTCATTTGATGCTTCTAAAGCTGCCACATACTCAGTTTCTATGGTTGAGTTAACAATACAAGATTTCTTGATACTCCTCCATGAAACAGCTCCTCCAGACAAGGAGAAGACATATCCGCTAGTAGATTTTCTCTCATCTTTATCTGCCTAAAAATCTGAGTTTATGTATCCAATAGAAACCAAGTCGTTAGTCATGTAAACCAACATATAATCTTTCATACCATTGAGGTATTTAAGAATATACTTTACAGCTTCCCAATAAACCTCCCCAAGGTTTGACTGATATCTACTAACTATGCCTATGACAAAGCATATATCTGGCCTAGTACACAGCATGGCATACATGAGACTTCCCATAGTCAAAGCGTAGGGAATCCAACTCATCCTGTCTTTTTCCTCTTGAGACTTAGGACAGTCCTTAGAATAAAAAGACAAACCATGTCAGCAAGGAATTAGAGATCCCTTGCATGAGTCCATGCTAAACTTGGATAGCATCTTGTCAATGTATGTCATTTGGGATAATCCTAACATTTTCTATTTTCTATTTCTAAGAAGCTTAATCCCGAGAATGTAACTAGCTTTTCCTAAGTCTTTCATACTAAATTGCCTAGACAGCCAAATCTTAGTAGATGACAATGTCCCTATATCATTTCCGATTAGTAGAATATCATCCATATATAGGATAAGAAAAATCACATTTATGCCTTCCAATTTCTTGTACACGCATGGTTCATTCTCATTTTGAATGAATCTGTAAGACTTTATAGTCTTATCAAAATGAATGTACCATGTTCTAGATGCCTACATAAGTTCATAAATAGATCTCTTAAGCTTGCAAATCATATGTTGTTGGCCTTTAACAATAAAATCTTCCGGTTGGGACATATAGATGTCTTTGCTAAAATAACCATTAAGAAATGCTATCTTGACATCCATTTGCCATATCTCATAGTCGTAATGACATGCAATGACAAGGAGGATACAGATGGACTTAAGCATGGCTATTGATGCGTCCAGACTTGGGTATAAAAATTAGACAAATCTAAGCACATTCCCAATCAAGTTCAAATTAAAACGTTAAACCCAAATCACACATATGAGCAAGCGTACTTATCATTAACTGAGCATGGGGTTAAAACAAGTGTCGATCCTCAAGGAACAAGTAGCATTAATTACCTTTCTTTCATTATTTAACCGACTCGATAAAGTGAAAAACAAATAAAAGGAAAGTTAAAATGAAAATAAAAATATGTATATATCTGTGTCAAGGATGTAGATTTATGTAACTCAAGCCATTGTTTAGACAAACATGATCTTAAAGAACTTAACCATTATCATAACCAATCATTCTCTTGGCACCATGAAGGATGAATGTAGACTCACTTTGATGGTCAATCTATGAAAACACTATCTTCTAGATAAATTAGAATTACTTGGTCCGTCTCAACTAATTCATCCAAAAGATGCATTAAACAAAATCCTTAATTAAATTCCCTTGGTCTCGGTGAATTTAGAACATGAAATTAATCAATGAACCTTTGGTCTCGAAAGACATCAATTAATCTTCAATTACCAGTTCTTAAACAATCAATCCCCTTTGGTCCAGCAAGTCAATTGCCAATAGAATATGAAATTACTAAATCGAAACACCCATCAACTCCCTTTGGTCCAGCAAGTTAATGGATAGAATCAACTAACTAATCTCGTAATAAGCATAAGTAATTGAATACCAAGAATAATAACTAATTAATGAAAAGATCAAATAACTCTAGAAATCATGAATATCTAAAACAATGTTGAATTACAATAAAACAATTAACATATCATTGTCAAGAAAAAGAAAATAAAGTAAAAGAAAAAACTCATAAACAATCCTCATTCTTCTTCCTTTGAAGACCTTCTTGTACAACCCACCTTGAACTTTGAAGAATTCCTCTTTGGACTGAGTGATTTTCTATGACGATCAATGAATACTCCCATTTTCCCTCGTGTTTTCCATCTATTTATGGGCTTAAGAGGTGCATAAACTCGTGGGTACAAAGTTTTTGGCCGAGTAGAAGTTGGAAGCTGCTAAAACTCTTCAAATTTCTAAAAACGCGTAGAAAGATCGCAGCACTGCCTCAGGGACAGACCACAGCCGGCGCCACCTTGGTTCTATTTTTCCACTCGTCCACCGATTTTTCTCCGAATTGTGCGCATATATTCCAGAATACAGCCGGCACCGATTCCAGTGCTTCAGCCGGCGCCGCCACTGCTCTGTTTCGCAACGGTTTTGCTTTGTTTTACCCAAAATCCTAAGATAATGACCAAAATACCTTTCCAAGGGTAAAATCTCAAATATGAAAGAATATGACTAGTTATTACACAAAATGTATTATAAAAGAGCCTCAAATAACTAAACAAAGTATAACCAATTTAGCTCCTATCAGCTACCGGGGAAAAGGTTTTATCATAATCGATTCTCTCTTTCTGAGTATACCCTTTCACCACAAGCCTAGCTTTAAAGGTTTCCACATTCCTATCCGCTCTCCTCTTCCTCTTGTATAGCCACTTACACCCAATGGGTTTTATCCCTTCAGGTGAAGCTGCAAGATCCCAAACCTTATTGAAGTACATAGACTCAATCTCGGCTTTCATTGCTTCATGCCATAGATTTGCATCGGCATCAGCAATAGCCTCCTCATATGTAGTGGAATCTTGTTCCTGATGGTCAGAAACTTGCTTGAAAGCCTCTTCTGTCCTTCTTTCTGGAACTCTAGGTACTCTCCCACTACGACGAAGCTCTGTTTGTATAGGTTCTTGAGGCTGTGCCTTTTCTTGTTCCATAATCGGGTCTGAAAAAGTTGATTCTGAAGATAACTTCTTTTCGACTTTCAACCTTGTTGAATATTTCATGGAAGTACTTTGATCATCATCCAAGTATCTAGCATTAGTACTTACCAGTACTTTTTGCTCGTTAGGATGATAAAAGTAACCTCATTTTGTCCCGTTTAGATACCCAACAAAGTAGCATAATTCTGATCTTTGTTCTAATTTGTCTCCCTTGATCAGCATAAAAGCTAGACAACCTCATATCCTAAGATGATTTAGACATGGCTTATGCCCAGTCCATATCTCATAGGGTTGTTGGGAAATATACCTTCTTAGACTAGGTTTCTGATGTAAACATCGAATGTTTTAATAAAAAAATTTATTTTTAGAAATTATTTGTGAATTTACATTTCTATTTATGTATAATTACATTTAGAAAAGATCCATTGTGTTTAAGTAAGTGGTCTATGTGAATGGTGGTCTTTCACAGTAACGTATGGGTGGGTAACTTAACACATAAACGTTTGTTCTTAACCAATTGATGAGAATGAGAATCTCATCATGTCTAGGTTATTATGTTGTGAATTCCAAATGGGAAATGGCTTACATTTAGCCAGTGAGTAGTCTACTCACTTCATGATATAAGCGTATTTCGAATAAGTAGAACATGACCTGCAGTGGTGGTTTCTAAAAAGTATTATATGGTAGAAACCAAGACTACTACTGCTACAACGTGGACTAGTACTCTACGACTTGAGTTTGAGTTGGTGGTCTGATGAAGCTGGAAGCATGTACTCTGATATGTTATAATTGAGGTTCTATCATAGGGCCAATATACTTGCATGTTGGGTATGCGTGACTAGTTAGTTAAGATATACTTGTACAAGATAGTTTCTATACTATATCGCCCCTTGTGGTTGTCTGAATGATCTAAATATCTAGAGCTCTGGGAAACATGACTAGGATGTTTGCTTTTAGGTAACTCCCTTGGAAAGCGGAAATAATCTAGGAAGTCATGGATCATTAGACTAGAAGTCTAAGGATGGTAGATGTCATTTAGAGAGGTGTTAGTACATTTCTTCCTCTCTAATGTACAACGATGTGTAGAGGGGTATTTTAGTTATTTCACCTATAGGTCGGAGATTTTGCTAACGCAGCATTGTCCATGGGGTCAATATTTCCTTATGGTGATATTAGGAAATATTTAAAAATGCAAAATACAGCTATTTATACGACAAGGGTATTTTGGTCATTTTAGTAGTAAAGGCGGTGTGTTTTTTGGTCCTCAGTATAGATCGTGAGTCCTAATTGTATACCTGATAAGGAATTGGTCTTAAATTAAATTAAATGGAATTTATTTTATTTAAGTAGTCTGATTTAATTATTGGGCTAGAATAAAATAAAGGTCTTTGGAGAGAAAGAATTAATTAAATTAGTTTAGTGTGTTAATTAATTGATCAAAACATTGGCCCAGTTTGAATAATTAAAGATTGACCTGGGACTAAACTAATATAGGCTTGTTAATTGGAGTAGTTTATTTGGGCTGGAAAAATTATTTATTTATTGGGCCATTTATTTGGTTCTAATTAAAATAATTAATTTAGTCCAAAAGGCTAAACTAAGAGTCCAATAGGCCAATTCCGTTTGACCTAGGGTTTTATTTAAGTTAAATAGGAGGAAAAAGAAGCATATTGTTTTTACTTTTCTTAGAGTTAAGAAAACAACGTTGTTTTTTTTTTCCTTCTGGCATGAGGAAAAACACAGCTCTTTCTCTCTCTCGAAAATATTTCTTAGCCCTGTGAGTTGTTCACCAAACGGGATTAGGCATGCTATATACTGGAAGATCGAGAGGTTGGCATTCACATATATGTACAGGCGGAGTAGGAGGCTTGTAGGAATCATACCAGAGGTTTTCACCAGCACACCTACCCCAGTTTCACACATTTCGGTCCAGCCAATTCTAAGAATGAGAAAAAGAGGTAAAAAAAATTTTCCCTCAGAGTCCCGCCAGGCTGTGACCGGCACCGGCTGAGGCTGCTGGAATTGGCGCAGTCTCTGTTTTGCGGTTTTCAGTTTTCAATTTTTTTTTTGCTTCTGCTACGTGCTTTGCTTCCCCCTTTAAACCTTCAATTGGTATCAGAGAAAGAAGGTTTTGTGCAAATATGGGAAGCATGCATCTATTTGAATAAAACTGGACACATATGTGTGGTTAAACTATGATCCTTCGCTGTTTTTGGTATGGTTAGATTCACATGTTAAACCTCTAGAATGGAGGTATAAGTGAGATGTAATATGTTTTTTTCTTAGCAAATCATGTAAGCCCAATGTTAATGTGTATAGGTGATTGTTGGTTTTTGGTGTCGTTGTTTTTGGATTAAAATCGGAGAGCCAAGAACTAGAAGATAGTTGTAGAAAGAACAGTGAAGAAATCTACAGAAGAAGACGCAAGAAAAAATTTAAAGGTGAGCCCGGCAGATCGGGACCGGTGCCGACTAAGGCAGCCAGAACCGGTGCCGACTCAGGTTTGGGATCTGGTCTGCACGCTGGTCGCCTGCGAGGTGCTAGTCCAATCTGGCGGGTGTTGTGGACCGTAGTACAGTTGGGTGCTCAATCCTGTGCGGCGGGTGTAGTGGACCAAGGAGAATTTTTTATTTTTCCTTGTATTTTTCTTGCATTTTCTTTTTTGTTTTGGGGTCCATACCAAGCGAAGTTAATATTTTTGCAATAGTTAATATTCATGGAATATTTTTGCATGAAAATTACTGGTAAGGGATTTTAGAATTAAACAAGATAATTAATTAATTAATTAATGTGTTTAATTCCTTTATTTGGGCACTTAGATTCAAAAATAGAAAAGTATGAAAATGTCTACTGTTTTCTAGCATGCTATTTATTTTTAAGTACCTATGTGCATGTTTTCTCAAAGACCAAAGTTTTTGGGAATATTTTTGACAAGAAAGCAATTTTCTACAAATTAAATGATTATTTTAACTGGAACAAAAATTAATCCTTAGATATTTTCTCGAAGGATTTAATCTTTGACATAGAAAATATATTGGATTTAGATATTTTTGTAAGTTAAAATAGAAAGCCATTTTGTTTTATTTTGCACAAGAAAAATTATTTTGTCAAATAAATTTAAGACCAAAGTCTCTAGAAAGTTTTAATTGGAAAATTTTTGAAGGAATTAAGTTTTTAACTTAAATAAAATTAGTCCATGGAAAAATCTCTCAAAGGATATAAACCTTGATATAGAGATTTTAATAGATTTAGATATTTTATTTTTGAGTTAAGGGAAAGCTTAATGGAAATTTTCAAAAAGATATTTTTTAGAAAATCCTTATTTTAAAAGACTAATTGGGAAAGGGGTTCCAACGGCTTCCATCACAATCCTTATTAGAGATCATGGGTCCTTTCGCGTCACCCTGGGAGTGAACCCGTATAGGATGGGGATATCACACGGATCTAGATCTAGTGGAGGGATATAATTAATAACTCGGGACACGTACTATGATCGGTTAGCCCACGTTAGAGGTTATAGTGTGAGGTATGTCCATAGAAAATGAGAGAAAACAGCCATCCCCTCGATGGAGTTATCTTCTAGATCATTACCTAGAAGGAAAATTAATTTGTGGTGGTTAACACACTTAGCTTAGGAAACTGTTAATCTTTTCAAGAAGCTATGTCAGTTCTCATAAGAGCCAAATTAATTATATCATTAATTTTAATATAAGGATAAAGTGTACAAATTTATTTTGTTTTCACAAACTAAATATTTTGTTTTATTTTCAGTTTTTTCAGAAATGGTGGGAGGTTCTTTTAGTCCATTGGCCGTTATTCTCAGAGAGAATAAGCAAATAGGACTAAACTATGTGGACTGGAAGAGGAACCTGGACATAATACTCACAGCTGAATAGTACAAGTATGTCCTTTACAAGATTTGCCCTGTTATCGGGGAAGGTTCCATCACCGAAGAGCGAGATGTTGAGAAGGCATGGAAGAAGGCCGACGAGATGGCTCGTTATTATATGTTGGCCTCCATATCTAATGTGCTCTAGTCCAAACATGAGCACATGCCCACTGCGTATGATATAAGTTAATTATTAGCCACGATGTTCATGGATAAGAGCCGGCCCGCAAGGCAGGAAGCTCTTCGAACTATTATAAACACTGAGATGGTTGAGGGGGTATCAGTCAGAGAGTATATGCTCAAGATTATTGCTAAATTCGAGAAGGCAAAAATCTTAGGGGTTGTTATTGACCCCGAGAGCCAAGTGGACATGGTTCTCGAATCTCTACCAGGTTCCTTTACTTAGTTCAAGTTAAATTATAACATGAACAAGTTAAACATGAGTTTAACTGAGTTGATGAAGGAACTCTAGATGGTGGAGAAGGTCATGAAGCTACAATCTAAGGCTTCATCTTCTAGAACTAGGCCCAAGCCGAGAAAGTTCAAAAAGAAGAAAGGAAACGCAACGGCCCAGCCCAAAGATAAACCTAAGGGCAAGGGTTTCAAATGTGGAATGAAGGGACACTAGAAAAAGGAGTGTCCAGATCTTCAATCCAAGAAAAACCCCACAGGTAATGTTTTCTATCTAGAGTCTATATCAATGGTTGGATCAACTTCCACTTGGATTGTTGATTCAAAGGCCACTGATCACATTTGTAACTCCTTACAGGGGTTTAGAAATATTAGAAGACTCCAGAAAGGCGAACATGGACTATGTGTGAGAAATGGAGCACAAGTTTGGGCCCTTATAGTGGGAGAGCTGGATCTTATTTTTAATTGTAATAGAATAGTGTTTTAAAGGATATTTTATATGTACTCGGATTTCGACAGAATTTGATTTCAGTTGCAAAACTAATAAATTAAGGATATTTTATATCTTTCCATTTTGGTATTTCTATCAATAGAGATGAAGAAATTTTATGTACTAGGTACATGTATGGAAATCTATTCTTCTTAAACCTAACAATCAATTAAATAACGCTCGATTTGAACCTTTAACAAGGAAGAGAAAAACCAATGTCAATGACTCTTATTTTTGGCATCTAAGGTTGGGTCATATCAACTCAACCGAGATACAGAGGTTAATCCATTATGGGCCTTTGGGTTTATTGAGATTGAAAAATTAGCCATAGTGTGAATCCTGCCTAATGGGAAAGATGATTAAAAGGTTATTTACCCCTAAGGTGGATAGAGCCAAAGAGGTATTGAGTCTTGTTCACATTGATGTGTGTGGTCCCTTGTCTATACCAGTTAGAAAGGGTTTTGAGTACTTCATCACTTTCACAGATGATTGTACGAGGTTTGGTTTCATTTACCTGATGAGATGCAAGTTTGACACTTTTGACAAGTTCAAGGAGTTTAAGGCTGAAGTGGAGCGTCGGACAAGTAAATTGATCAAGACCTTACAATTGAATCGTGGTGGAGAGTACCTTCTTTGTAAATTCAAGGACTACATGGTACATCATGAGATAGCATCCCAGCTCTCTACGCCGGGGACACCCCAGCAAAACGGAGTAGCTGAGAGAAGGAACAGGACATTGATGGAAATGGTCTGAAGCATGATGTCTCATGCTACTCTTCTAGTGTCATTTTAGGGATATGCCCTGGAAACAGCGGTATACATTCTGAACTTAGTGCCTTCCAAGTCAGTACTTAGGACTCCCTTTGAGATGTGGACTGGGCGTAAGCCATGTCTAAATCATCTCAGGATATGGAGTTGTCCAACTTATGTACTGGTCAAGGGAGACAAGTTGGAACCAATGTCAGAATTATGCTATTTTGTTAGGTATCCAAAAGGGACAAAGGGTGGTATCTTCGAAATCAATTTTTTCAGACCCGATTATGGAACAAGAAAAGGCACAGCCTCAAGAACCTATACAAATGGAACTTCGTCGTAGTGGAAGAGTACCTAAAGTTCCAGAAAGAAGGACAGAAGAGGCTTTCGAGCAAGTTTCTGACCATCAGGAACAAGATCCCATTAGATACGAGGATGCTATTGTTAATGCGGATGCAAATCTATGGCATGAAGTAATGAAAGCCGAGATTAAGTCTATATACTTCAATAAGGTTTGGGATCTTTCAGCTTCACCTGAAGGGATAAAACCCATTGGGTGTAAGTGGCTATACAAGAGAAAGAGGGGAATGGATAGGAATGTGGAAACCTTTAAAGTTAGGCTTGTGGTGAAAGGGTATACTCAGAAAGAGGGAATCGATTATGATGAAACCTTTTCCCCGATAGCTGATAGGAGCTAAATTGATTATACTTTGTTTAGTTATTTGAGGCTCCATATCTAAATCATCTCAGGATATGGAGTTGTCCAACTTATGTACTGGTCAAGGAAGACAAGTTGGAACCAAGGTCAGAATTATGCTATTTTGTTAAGTATCCAAAAGGGACAAAGGGTGGTTACTTTTATCATCCTAAGAAGCAGAAAGTACTGGTTAGTACCAATGCCAGATACTTAGAGGATAATCAGAGTACTTCCACGAAAGGTTCAACTAGGTTGGAACTTGAGGGGAAGTCATCTTCGAAATCAACTTCTTCTGACCCGATTGTGGAACAAGAAGAGGCACAGCCTCAAGAGCCTGTACAAATAGAGCCTCGTCGTAGTGGGAGAATGTCTAGGGTTCCGGAGAGATGGATTGGAGAAGCTTTCGAGCTAGTCTCCGACCATCAGGAACAAGATCCCACTAGATACAAGGAGGCTATTGCTGATGCCGATGCAAATCTATGGCATGAAGTAATGAAAGCCGAGATTGAGTCTATGTACCTCAATCAGGTTTGGGATCTTGTAGCTTCACCTGAAGGGATAAAATCCATTGGGTGTAAGTGGCTATACAAGAGGAAGAGGGGAGCGGATAGGAAGATGGAAACCTTCAAAGTTAGGCTTGTGGCAAAAGGGTATACTCAGAAAGAGGGAATCGATTATGAGGAAACCTTTTCCCCGGTAGCCATGCTTAAATCCATCCGTATCCTTCTTACCATCGCATGTCATTATGACTACGAGATATGGCAAATGGATGTCAAGACAGCATTTTTAAATGGCCATCTTAGTGAAGACATCTATATGTCCCAACTGGAAGGCTTTATTACTAGAGGCCAAGAACATATGGTTTGTAAGCTTAAGAAGTCCATATATGGACTTAAGTAGGCATCGAGAGCATGGAACATTCATTTTGACAAGACTGTAAAATCTTACAGTTTCACTCAAAATGAGAATGAACCATGCGTGTATAGGAAACTTGAAGGCATTAATGTGATTTTTCTTATCTTGTATGTAGACGATATTCTACTCATTGAAAATGATGTAGGAATAGTGTCATCTACAATGGCTTGGTTGTCTAGTCAATTTAGTATGAAGGACTTGGGAGAAGCCATTTATAATATCGGGATTAGGCTTCTTAGAAATAGGAAGCAGAGAATGTTAGGATTATCCCAAGCGGCATACATTGACAAGATGCTAGCCAAGGACAGCATGGACTCATACAAGGGAGCTCTAATTCCTTGTAGACATGGGTTGTCATTTTCTTTAAAGAACTGTCCTAAGTCTCAAGAAGAAAAGGACAGAATGAGTAGGATTCCCTATGCTTTGGTTGTGGGAAGTCTTATGTACGCTATGCTGTGTACTAGGTCAGATATCTTTTTTTTCGTAGGCTTGGTTAGTAGATATCAGTCAAACCCTAGGGAGGTTCATTGGCAAGCTGTAAAGCATATTCTCGAGTGCCTCAAGAGAACGAGAGATTATATGCTGGTTTACAGTGCTGATGACTTGGTTCCTATAGGATACACAAACTCAGACTTCCAGACAAATAAGGATAAGAGAAAATCCACTAGTGGATATGTCTTCACCTTGTCTAAAGGAGCCATTTCATGGAGGAGTATCAAGCAATCTTGCATTGCTGACTTGACCATGGAAGCTGAGTATGTGGTAGCTTCGGAAGTATCCAAGGAAGCAGTTTGGTTCCGGAAGTTCCTTTGAGAACTTGGAGTCGTGCCATATATGGATAGGCCGATTGTGATGTATTGCAATAACGCTGGAGCAGTATCGCAATCCAAAGAACTCAGGAACTACAAGAATGGGAAGTACATTGAGAGAAAGTACGATTTGATCCAAGATTTCATCCGGAGATGGGAAGTCGTGGTGGAACAAATTACCTCAGAGAACAATCTAGCAGATCCATTCACCAAGCCTTTGGCTGAGAGAGTCTTCAAAAGACACTTAGACACCATATAGGTGGGCACCTACGGACTTATTTAGTTTTAGAGTGCAAGTGGGAGATTATTAGAAAATATGCCTTCGTAGACTAGGTTTCTAATGTAAACATCGAATGTTTTAATAAAAGAATTTATTTTCAGAAATTGTTTGTGAATTTACATTTTTATTTATGCATAATTACGTTTGGAAAAAACCTATTCTGTTTAAGTAAGTAGTCCATATGAATGGTGGTCTTTCACAGTAAGGTATGGAACACGAGTTACTTAACACATAAACGTTTATTCTTAACCGATTGATGAGAATGGGAATCTCATAATGTCTAGGTTATTATGTTGTGAATTCCAAATGGAGAATGGCTTACCTTTAGCCAGTGAGTAGTCCACTCACTTCATGACATAAGCGTATTTCAAATACGTAGAATAGGACCTGTAGTGGTGGTTTCTAAAACGTACTATATGGTAGAAACCTAGACTACTATTGCTACAACGTGGACTAGTACTCTACGACTTGAGTATGAGTTGGTGGTCTGACGAAGCTGGAAGCATGTACTTTGATATGCTATAATTGAAGTGCTATCGTAGGGCCAATATACTTGTATGTTTAGTAAGTGTGACTAGTTAATTTAGACAGACTTGTACAAGATAATTTCTATACTATATCACCCTTTGTGGTTTTCTGAATGATCTAAATATCCAGGGTCCTGGGAAATATTACTTGGATGTTTGCTTTAGGGTAGCTCTCTTGGAAAGCAGAAACAATCCAAGAAGTCATGGATTATTGGACTAGAAGCCTAAGGATGGTAGATGTAATTTAGAGAGGTGTTAGTACATTTCTTCCTCTCTAATGTACGGTGATGTATAGAGGGGTATTTTAGTCATTTCACCTGTAGGTTGGAGACTTTGCTAATGCAGCATTGTCCTTGGGGTCAATATTTCTTTACGGTGATATTAGGAAATATTTAAAATGCAAAATACAGCTATTTATATGTCAAAGGTATTTTAGTCATTTTATTAGCCAAGGCGGTGTGTCTTTTGGTCCTCAGTATAGATCGTGAGTCCAAATTATATACAGGCTAAGGAATTGGTCATAAATTAAATTAAATGGAATTTATTTTATTTAAGTAGCCTAATTTAATTATTGGGCTAGAATAAAATAAAGGTCCATGGAGAGAGAATTAATTAAATTAATTTGGTGGGTTAATTAATTGTTCAGGGTTTTGGCCTAGTTTGAATAATTAAAGATTGACATGCGACTAAACTAATATAAGCTTGTTAATTGGACTAGTTTACTTGAACTGAAAAATTAATTATTTATTGGGCCATTTGTTTAGTTCTAATTAAAATAATTAATTTAGTCCAAAAGGCTAAACTAAGAGTCTAATGGGCCAATTTAGTTTAACCTAGGGTTTTATTTAGGTTAAACAAGAGGATAAAGAATGACATAATTTTTACTCTTCTCAGAGTTAAGAAAACAACGTTGTTTTTTTATCCTTCTGGTGTGAGGAAAAACACAGCCTTTTTTTCTCTCTAAAAAATATTCCTTAGCTTTGTGAGTTGTTCACCAAACGGGATTAGGCAGGCCATATACTGGAAGATCGAGAGGTTGGTGTTCAAATACATGCATAGACGAAGTAGGAGGCTTGCAAGAATCACACCAGAGGTTTCCACCAGTGCACCTACCCCAGTTCCACACATTCTGGTCTAGCCAATTCTGAGAACGAGAAAAAGAGGTAAAAAAAATTTTTCCCTCAGATTCCCACTAGGCCGTGACCGACACCGGCTCCGGTCTACGGTTTTCAATTTTATTTTTTTTTATTATGCTGCGTGCTTTTCTTCCCCCTTTAAACCTTTAAGGGTGTCCTAGGTACTAACTTGGAAGGCACCAAGTTCAAAATGTATGCTGCTGTTTCATAGGCATATCCCCAAAAAGAGATCGGAAGAGTAGCATGAGACATCATGCTTCGGACCATTTCCATTAATGTCCTATTTCTTCTCTCAGCTACTCCATTTTGCTGGGTTGTACCCGGCACAGAGAGTTGAGATACTATTCCATGATGTACTATATAATCTTTGAACTCTCTAAGGAGGTATTCTCCACCACAATCCGATCGTAATGTTTTGATCAGTTTACCTGTCCGATGCTCCACTTCAGCCTTAAACTCTTTGAACTTATCAAAAGAGTTAGATATGTACCTCATCAGGTAAACATAACCAAACCTTGTACAATCGTCCATGAAAGTGATGAAGTACTCAAAACTCCCTCTATTGAGTAGACAAAGGACCACACACATCAGTATGAGCAAGACCTAATAGCTCCTTGGTACTATCAGTTTTTTGGGTGAACGACCTTTTGGTCATTTTTCCTATAAGGCATGATTCATACTAAGGCTAACTTTCCAATCTTAATGAGTCTAAGGGCCTATCATGGATTAATATCTGAATCTTGGTTGAGTTAATATGACCCAACCTTAGATGTTAAATTTATGAGTCATTAACATTGATCTTTCTCTTCTTACTTAAAGGTTCAGATTGAGCGTTATTTATTTACTTGTTTGCGGGATTTAAAAAGAATAAGTTTCCATACATGTGCTTTGTACATAAAACTTCTCCATTTCTACTAATAGTACTACCAGAATTGAAAAAAACAAAATATCCCTGATTTATTAGCTTTACAACTGAAATCAAATTCTGTTTAAAACTGGGTACATATAAAATATTATTTAATACAACTACTTTATTACAATAAAAAACAAGATCCAGCTCCCCCACTGTAAGGGCCTACACTCGTGCTCAATTTCCTACTCGTAGTCCATGCTCGCCCTTCTGGAGTCTTCTTATCTTCCTAAACCCTTACAAGGAGTTACAGTTATGATCAGTGGCACCAGAATCAACAATCCAAGTGGAAGTTGATTCAACCATTAAAATAGACTCTAGATAGAGAACAATACCTGTAGGATTTTTCTTGGCCTGAAGTTCTGGACACTCCTTTTTCCAATGTCCCTTCTGCCCGCATTTGAAGCATTTACCTTTAGACTTGTTAGGTTATTTCTTGGGCTGGGCTGGTGCATTTCCTTTCTTCTTCTTGAACTTCCTGGGCTTGGGGCTAGTTTTGGAAGAAAAATGTCCTAGCAATCATAGCTTTGGACTGTGGCTTCATGACCTTCTCCGCCACTTGGAGCTTTTTCATTAACTCAGTTAAACTCATGTTTAACTTGTTCGTGTTGTAGTTCAACTTGACCTGAGTAAAAGAGCCCGGCAGAGATTTGAGAACCATGTCCACTTGGCTCTCGGGGTCAATAATAGCCTCTAAAACTTTCACTTTCTCGAAAGCAGTAATCATTTTGAGTATATGCTCCCTGACTGATACTCCCTCAGCCATCTTAGTGTTTATGATTGTCCTAAGAGCTTTCTGCCTTGTAGGCCGGCTCTTATCGGCGAACATCATGGCTAATGATTGGCTAATGTCGTATGTAGTGGCCATGTTCTCATGTTTTGACTGGAGTACATTAGATATGGAGGCCAATATGTTACATCGAGCCATCTCGTTGACCTCCTTCCATGCTTTCTCAGCCTCACGCTCCTCAGCAGTGGAACTCTCCTCGACAACATGGCAAGTTTCAAAGAGGATATACCTATACTCCTCAGCAGTGAGTATTATGTCCAAGTTCCTTTTTTAGTCCACATAATTCAGACCCGTTAGCTTATTCTTATGAAGAATAACGACGAAAGGACTAAAAGAACCTCCATCAACCATTTCTGAAAAATAAAAAATAAAAGAAAATTCAGTTTGTGAAAAACAAATGAATTTGTGACTTTATCCTCATATTAAATCCAATAATATTTAATCATATCACTATTATCTTTAATATGATTGATTTGGCTCTTAGAAAAACTAACATAGCTTCTTGAGAAGATTAATAGTTTTCTAAGCTAAGTGTATTAACCACCATAATTTAATGTCCCTTCTAGGTAATGATCTAGAAGATAACTCCATCGTGGGATGACGTTTCTTCTTATTTCCTATAGACATTCCTCGCTCTATAACCTCCAAGGTGAGCTGGCCGATCATAACACATGTCTCGAGTTATTAATTACATCTATCCATTAGTTCTAAATCATTGTGGTATCCTCATCCTATATAGGTTCACTTACAAGGTGATATGAGGGGACTCACGATCTCTAATAAGTACCGTGATAGAAGCTGTGGGCCGTTGGAACCCCTCTCCCACTAAATATTTTAAAATAAGGGTTTTTGTTGGAAAATATCTTTTGAAAATTTCAATTAATTTTTTTTAACTCAAAATAAAATATTTAAACCTATAAAAATTTCTATGTCAATGTTTATACCATTTGAGAAAATTTTTCACGAATTAATTTTATTTAACTTAATAAATTTAATAATTTTAAAAATTTCCAATAAAACTTTCGAGAGATTTTTTATCTCAAGATTAATTTGACAAAAATAATTTATCTTGTTAAAATTCAATCAAAATGGTTTTCTATTTTTATTCACAAAAATATCTAAATCCAAAATATTTTCTATGTTAAGGATAAAATTCTTTGAGAAAATATTCAAGAATTTATTTTTGTTCAAATTAAAATTAACCATTTGATTTAAGAAAAATATTTTTCTTTGTAAAAAATTCCCAATGACTTTGGTCTTTGAAAAAATGCGCACATAGGTTACAAAAAGAAATAAGCATGCTAGAAAACTATAAACGTTTTCATACTTTTCTATTCTTTTAACCTAAGTGTCCAAATAATAGAATTAAATGCATTAATTAATTAATGGTCTTGTTTAATCCTAAAATTTTCTTTACTATTATTTTTCATGCAAAATATTCAAAGAATATTAACTATTGCAATAAAAATAACTTCGTCTGGTATGGGACCAAAAATAAAAAAAAAATTATTTGGGTCTAGTGAACCCTCTACGCTGGATCATGCCTCATGGGAAAACCCATGGGTCGGATCCAAGCGGGTGCCCGTGACCCACTCGCACCTGCCAAACTGCACAGTCAAAATTGTTGACTGCACAGTGAGGATTGCAATTTGCATTTTCCTCGCAGAAGGCTTTTGCAAGGAGAACTTTCTTGTTTGGTTGGAGTAGTGCACGGCTTGGAGCCATAGCTCAACGACTCCTCTCTCATCCAAATGCGGCTCGGCTCATATTGCTCGGCTCGGCTAGCTTGGACCTTCTTCTCTAATGTTTCATTTCCGTGTTAGAGGTTTTTTGGACGCAATTTTTTCCTCTATTTTTAATCTAAACTCATCCAAACAACCGCTTATGCCCTTAAAAACACTGGGCTTACACGATATCTATGAAATCAATCAAAATACATTGTTCCTATGCTTCCACTTGCGAAGCTTATAGTGAAACTACCTATACCAGTAAACACGAAGGATCACAGATTTCAACCAAAACAAATATTTTCTTGTTTTATTTAAGACTAGCATGCTTCCTACATTTGCCAAACCATGTTTTTTATACCAATTGAAGGTTTAAAATGGCAAAAATCGTCAAAACAAAAAATTTACCTCTGTGATTGAATGGCCCTCGTTGCACTGATGTAGATGTTTGTACAAGGATATTTGAAGCTATTAGATCACGTTCTTGAAAATGTCCACTGCGTCTCATTCGTGCGAAGCCATTGATCTTTTGAAATGGTGCCCATAGTATAGCTGGTGAAAGCTTAAAGATTGGGTTTTACAATACGTTTGGCTTCTTTGTGAATGTTTCATAGACTTTGTTTCTATGAATTGGGTTTGTTCTTTGTGAAAGGAAATGAACCACAAAGAGCACTGTGCTTCCTTTGTTTACCAAAAACAAGAACCACATCTCTTCATTTCATTCATTTTCATCAAATTTCCCAAGAGAGAATCCATTCGAATAAAAACAGAAAGCATCCATGCTTTTTGTTATCCTTCACGCGAAACAACACGGGATTCATCCGGTGTTGTTTTTTAAATTTAATTTAATTAATTAATTAATTTAATAATTAATTATTATTATTATTTAAAATTTTATTTTACCCTTAGTTTTATTCATTGGGCCAAATAAAATTATTTATTCTTAGGCTTGAACATCCATAAATAATAAATCTTAATTATTTATTTTATGGACTTTTTTAAACAGACCAATAAATAATTAACAAGCCCAAATAGACCAATATAAAATTTCATACATTTTATCTAGTTTATATCCAAATTAATTATCTAATTATTTAATATGGGTCTTGGGCCCTGAATAATTAATTAACCAATTAAATTAGATAAAATAAATACTCTCTCTCGGGTCTTTTATTTTATTTTAGTCCAATAATAAATTAGACTAATGAAATAAAATAAAATCCACAATCATCAAGACCAATTCCTTAACCCCAAATCTTTCATAACTTAAGGGTCATTCCGGGGACCAAAAGACACATCACTTTAGCTACTAAAATGATCAAAATACCCCTACTATATAAACAGATATATTTTGCATTTTAAATATTTTCTAATATCACTATAAGAAAATATTGACCCCAAGGATAATTCTGCGTTAGCAAAGTCTTCGACCTACAGGTGTAATGACTAACACACCCCTCTACGCATCGCCGTGCATTTAGAGAGGAAAAGTGTACTAATACCTCTCTAATAGACATCTACCATCCTTAGACCTCTAGTCCAATGATCCACGACTCCTAAAATGTTTCCACTTTCCAAGGGAGATACCCTAAAGTAAACGTCCAAGTCATGTTCCCCAGGGCCCTGGCTAATTAGATCATTTGAACAGTCACAATGGGAGATATAACGCAGAAGCTATCTTGTACAAGTTTGTTTTAATTAACTAATCACATATACTCAACATACAAGTATATTGGCTCTACGAAAGAACCTCAACTGCAGTATATCAATATATATGCTTCTAGCTTCGTCAAACCACTAACTCATACTCAAGCGGTAGAGTGTTAGTCCACATTGTAACAATAATAGTTTGGATTTTTTTTAAATAGTACTTTTAGAAACCACTATTACAGGTCCTATTTTACATATTCAAAATATGCTGATGCTATGAAGTGAGTGTGCTACTCACTGGCTAAAGGTAAGCATAATAACCTAAACATGATGAGATTCACATTCTCATCAATCGGTTAAGAACAAACATTTATGTGTTAAGTAACCCGTGATCCATACCTTATTGTGAAAGACTACCATTCACATGGATCACTTACTTAAACATAGTGGGTTCTTTCCAAACGAAAATCGTGTACAAATAAAATGTAAATTCACAAACAAATTTTGAGATTAAATTTTTTTATTAATAAATTTGATAATTACATCAGATAAATTAGTCTAGATGGCATATATTCTAACACCTACTTGGCATTGGGTACTTTTGACCTACCTAGCATCAGGTGCACTATGTTCTTCCTCTATTTTTGCTCTGCTTTTGGCTGTCTTTCCTTGGCAGGCAGAATGGACCTTGTGCTAGGTACACTTGCCAGACCTGGTGCCATATCTGGTTTGGAAAAATCTCTGAAGCTTTCTCAAACTCTACTATTGGAGCAGAATGGACCCATCACATGGTCTACTAGCAGGGCTTGGTGCCAGGTACATTCTGGTTCTGTATACTTTCTGCTTAATTTTAACTTAAATATCACATATTTACCAAAAACACCGTTTACTAGCAAATTGTCAAATAGGAAGGAATATGCCTAGTTATTACAACAAATGTATCTTAAAACACCCTCAAATAACTAAGAAACGACTGTTGATTTTAACCCCTACCAAGGCCATATAAATGCGAATCGCATTTCTAAGTTACACAAGCTAGGTGTTTTAAAGTCATTTGATTATGAATCATATGGCACATGCGAGTCTTGTTTACTTCGTAAAATGGCTAAAACTTCTTTTTCTGGAAAAGAAGAAAGGGCCAAAGGGTTATTAGAACTTATAGATATTCTGATGTATATGTCCCGATGTCTATACAATCAAGAGGGGGTTATTACTATTTCATAAACTTTATCGATGATTATTCACGATATAGGTGTTTGTATTTAATGAAATATAAGTATGGAACTCTTGAAAAGTTCAAAGACTTCAAGAATTAAGTAGAGAAACAATTTGGGAGAAGTATTGAGACTCTAAGATTTGATCGAGGAAGTGAATACTTAAGCAAGTGTTTCAAAATTATCTTAGAGAGAATGGGGTTTTATCTCAATGAACTCCACCATAGTGTATCTGAGAGAAGAAATCGGACCTTTCTAGACATGGTATGGACCATAATGGCTTCCTATAGACTTACCAACATCATTTTCGGGGTACGCACTAGAGACTTCTATTTATGTTCTAAACAGAGTTCTGTAAAAAATGGTTGATACTACCTCATATGAGATGTTCTTTGGCAAGAAACCAAAGTTATCTCACTTAACAATGTGGGGTTGCCCTGCCTTTGTCAAAAGGCTATAGTCAGACAAACATAACAATAAGTCTGACAAGTGTTTGTTTGTGGGTTATCCGAAAGAATCTTTGAAATATTACTTCTATCTCCCTTCCAAAAATAAAGTGTTTATTTCAAAACATGATATCTTCTTGGAGAAAGAGCCCATGCTTAAAGGAGATAGTAGGAGTAAGATTGAATTTAGTAAAGTCCAAGAAGAACAAATAAACAAGGATCAACCGTCTGACCCCACATCTATTGAGAAGATAGATGAACCTTCAACTATATAAGAACCTCATAGGTCGAGTAAGGTACGTGTGGCACCTGAGAGTTATGGAATTTTCATTAGTGACCACAATGACATATTGCTCATAGTTGAGCTTACTACTTAAAAGGAAGTTCTGAATAGTTCAGAATCTGGCAAATGGCTTAAAGCCATGAAATTAGAGATGGATTCCTTGTATAACAACCAAGTATGGACTCTAGTTGATCCACCTAAAGGAATTAAACCTATTGTGTGCAAATGATTTTCAAGAAAAAAACCCAACATGGATGGTAACCTAGTTACCTATAAAGCACGATCAGTGGTAAAGGGTTATCGTTAACAGAATGGTATTGACTATGATGAAACCTTCGCAGTAGTTGCTTTGATGAAATCTATCAGAATACTTCTAGCCATTGCCGCTTATTATGATTATGAGCAAATGGATGTGAAAATAGCTTTCCTAAATGAAAATTTATCTGTGAAAGTGCATATGACATAACATGAGGGTTTCACATCCAATAATAGCACAAAAGTGTGCAAGCTACAAATGTCCATTTATGGACTTATGCAAACTTCTAAGAGTTGGAATATTTGTTTTGATGAAACAATAAAAGATTTTAGTTTTATTAAAAATATGGATGAACCTTGTGTATAAAAGAAGGTTAGTGGGAGTGCAGTAGTTTTTTTTATTACTTTATATCGATGACATATTGATAACGTGAAATGATGTACTTATCACTTAGTCAGTAAAAGGTTAGTTGTCCAAGAAATTATTCATGAAAGACCTTAGAGATACAACTAATATTCTTGGACTTAGGATCTATAGATATAGGTCAAAAAGACTGCTAGGTCCCTCATAGTCTATATACATAGATAAAGTGCTAAAAAGGTTTAGCGTGGATCAATCTAAAAGAGAATTCTTACCCATGTCTCATGAGATAAGCTTTTCAAAGTTGATGTCTCCAAAGACACAAGTTGAAAAGGATCCCAAGAGTAGGATTTTATATTCTTTGGCAATTGGATCTATAATGTATGCTACGATATGTACCAACCTGATGTATTCGGTGCTCTCAGCTTGATGAGCAGATACCAATCTGACCCTATTGAGGGTCATTGGGCAATTGTGAAGAATATCATTAAGTACTTGTGAAAGACTAAAGATATATTCTTAGTATGTGGAGGAGGTGATTTGAAAATAAATGGGTATATTAAAACCAATTTTTAATCCGATAAAGATGATTTCAAATCATAGTTTGGCTGCATGTTTACGTTGTGTGGAGGGGCAATAAGTTAGAAGAGCTCCAAACAAGATACTATTGTCGACTTAACGACTGAAGCTGAGTACATAGTTGCTTCAGAAGTAGCTAAGGAAGCTATTTGGATCAAGAAGTTCGTGACGGAGCTTGGAGTGGTTCTTAGGATTGTTGAACCAATATCCCTATATTGTGACAACAATGGAGCTATTACACAAGAAAAAGAGCCAAGGTCTCACTAACGATCTAAGCATGTACTCAGGCTTTTTCATTTGATTAAGGAAATCATAGGTAGAGAAGATGTAAAGATAGAGAGAGTTCCTACAGATGAGAACATAGCTAAAACGCTTATAAAAGCACTATCCCTAAAGAAACATGACAGACATGTTGAGTCATTTAGTATTAGATACATGAATGATTGGATTAAGTGCAAGTAGGAGTTTGTTAGTGTTTTGCCTTAGAGGTAATCATATGTATTCTAATATTATGAATTATTAAATAAAACAAGGCATTTTTTATCTTTCAATTTATTTTATTTATACTTTCGGGTAATATAACTGTTGGATAAAGTCCCAAGTGCAATACTATGTTAAGGAAATCATGATAGAGATCCTGATGTGAGGTTCCTACTATACTAGATAGTGTTCATGCCTGAATTATCCCTAGTCATATTATTAATGAGATAGGACATCATTAATACGCTAAGACTAGTACGTGTTATACTTCCTGATTTGATCAGGCAGTTGTTCTCACATCCGTGAGTATTGTGATACTAAAAGTTAACATATTGATACTTGTTATTTGAACAAGTAAATTAGATGACCTGACTATGAGATAATCACATGGATAACTATTTAGTACCAGTGATAGAATCTCGTCATAACAAATGTGCATGTATCCTTAAGCTTGAGATCTCCAAGGTACTTTATTTGTTAAGTATTAGACTTTGATTCCAATCTCTGGAGTCCTGATAAGACCGCCTATGGGATGAATAATAGGTACAACGTGAAGCAAATATAAGTAGTTGATCGGATCAATAAAGGATTCACCATTTGCAAATATCTCACAGCCACTTGTAGGAATCACTACTCGATAAGTCCTTGGCCAAGGCAATTGTATTTTTGAAATGGTTCCAATTGATACATATAATTAGTAGTGGATTCCGTGAACAAGTATTAAATATTTGGGTCAGAATTAATTTATTATTCTAGAAGGAATTGTCACTAATTCCACACTCTAAGCCACATGAGGTATTGTATGGTGAAATGAGTTTATTGTAATGTTGTTTGCTATTGAAAGATTCATATCAAATCACTTGACTTTTTGAACTTTTGGTTAGTCATGATGTATTGCTGGATTTTGCTCATGAAATCACTTGACTTTTTGAACTTTTGGTTGGTCATGATATATTGCTAGATTTTGCTCATGATCTGTTGAGTATGGATTTGTTAATTAGTGAATTAATAAATCAATCCTTATCAGAATTAATAAGTTAATTTTTAAAAAATATTAAAGATTATTATTCTTAAAGATGCTTAGATTAATTCATATTTTACTACCAGTAGATCAAGAAACCCAACAGGTCACACACAATACAGGATTGAGTGCTCAAAATATTATTTGATAATGTTAAAGGGTTGATTGTGAAAAGAAGAAGTTATTGTGGTCGAATTATAATTAGTTATAATTTGAGGGTTACATTGTAATTAAAAATGATCATAATAATTATTGGTAATTAAGAATCCATATATGTTATGGATTCTGATTACCAAAATTGATATGGACGATATACATCATTACATACACTTCGTGGGATTGATGATTAATGTGAGTTACAAAGACTTTTTCTGAAAAACTAAGAACTTCCTCTTTGGTTTTTTTTCTTCTAGAAAGCCCACAAAACCTAGCCGCCAGAATAAGCTTTGCTAGCACAAAACTCAGGTGATCTTGAGCTCCATTCTCGTGTGGACTATATTAGAGGCAATCCTACACTTAGATTGTAGTGCTTTGACAAAACAAAATTGTTTGGTTGGATCGTGCCTTCAGAGCAGAAAAATTTTATTTCACACAGACGAACTGAAGGTATAATTCCTTTCCTGTTTTGATTCCATTAATGCATAAATATGATCCTCATTGTGGGATTCTTGTTTTCTTTCCACTGTGTAAACTTGTTTTGCATGGGAAATCCCTATAGTGGTATCAGAGCCCCTTTTATGCGTTAATGGGTCGTATATTTGGCCATAAAGAATGGTTCATTATAGTATGTGCTTCATTTATGAAAATTGTTTCACGTAAGTAGTTTAACTAAATATTTTTAAGCCTATTTATTGAAATTGTTTCAAGAATATTTGTGCTCTCTTATGCCTGAAATCATTTCACGTATAATTTGCTGAATTACAGAAATATTTTCTGTGTTTGTATCTAGTAAAAACTGTTGGTTTTGTTTGGGTTTCTTAAGAAAGATTAAATCTACGAGTTGCAAATATAACAAACATATCTCTTGTAAAAGTTACAGGAGATTTTTTTATAACAAGAATTAAGGTTTTATTTCTTGCAAGGAAAAATGGTTTTTTTGGGCATGTTGTATTCTGAAAAAAAAAAAAAAATTTGAAGATGTTTTTTTTTTCTCCTTTATTTTATCTAAATTTTGCAAAGAATTGTTCTTCATTTTGGTAGTTTTGTTCCCTTTGTTCCATTCTTTTTACTAAACAGAAGATCAGTTTGAATGAATAGAATGAAAAAAATGGAATGTCTCAGAGAATTGTTTTCTGAAATTGTTATAGAAGTCTTAAAGTTAATTTTTTTCCCCCAGAAATCGTTTCTAGGGAAGACAAAGACTTTTTGCCCTAGGCCATGAATCCCTAGGAGCTAAGCCACTGCTTGAGGCACAAAATTCCCAAGTCGCGGCTCCACCTAAGAAGGCTTCCAGATTTTTGGGCCCGGTGGAGTGTTTTGTTGCAATCCTTGGGAGGCCTACTAAATGCCTCCCCAGGATGCAAGTTCTTTATTTAAAAAAAAAATTACTTTTACTTTGTTTCGTCTTCTTGTGCAAGACTATGGCCCAAGATTGTTTTCTTTTGTTTCTTTTTAGATGATGCCCATTTTTCCCAAAGTTTATACTTTGGGACTAACATATTTATTTTTCCAAAAAGCTTGTTTTTGAAAATTAATATATTTTCTAAAATAATGATGTTAGATTTATATATATTTTAATTCCTAAAATATAATTTTAGCAATTAATATATTTTCTAAAATAATGATTTTAGATTATATATTATTTTAATTCTTAAAATATGATTTTTAGACTATATACTATTTTAATTCTTAAAATATGATTTTAGCAATTAATATATTTTCTAAAATATTGATTTTAGAAATTATTGTATTTTTTTTTTCCAAAATATTGATTTTGGAATTAATTTTAGGAATTAATATATGTTCTAAAATATAGATTTTAGAATTAATTCTATTTTCTAAAATAGTGACTTTGGAATTATTTGCTATGTTTAATTTTATTTTGAGCATAAAATTAGCATGGTGGTTTGGTTATGGACTATGGACACAATTAAATTGTTCTTGCATTTTATCATTTTGGTTTTGAATAAAAATAGGGCCTGCGAGTCCTGTCTTCTCTATTTTTCTGTTCTTTGTGTGTGTGTGTGTCTGTATATATTTGTGTTTGTGTGTTACATATATTTATATATATGTTGTGTGTGTATATATATGTATATATTTGTATGTCTGTGTATGTGTGTGTGAGTGTGTGTGTGTGTACGTATGTATGTATGTATGTACGTACATACATACGTACATACGTACATACGTACATACATACATACATACATACATACATACATACATACATACATACATACATACATACATACATACATACATACATACATACATACATAAGTTTTTTTCTAATTGATCCATACATATATTATTATTTAATAAAAATAATGATATAATTAAATTAACATCATGTACATTTTTAAAATTTTATGAATATACAAAATAAATTATTATACAAAAAAATGTTGTTTCATAGAAAATTGAATATAATTATTATATATTTTTTAATATTAATATTTTTTTTAAAAAAAATACAATTTTGTTAGCGATTTTATCAAATTAACAGTTGGATTGTTAATTTGATATGTATATATTTCTAAATATGTTAGTCTTTTAGTATTTTTATAGAGATTTTGCTAGATATTACGGTGAAACATATCTGATAAACTTTAAATTTTGTCATAATACTTTTTTTTTGTGATTTTATAAAATTTAATGGTTGGATCTTTAATTTGATATATTTATCTTTCTAAATGTGTTAGGTTTCAAGCATTTTTCTTGAGATTATGCTAGATTCTGTGATAAAACATGTCCCATTATCTTTAAATTTTGTCATAATACTTTTTTTTAGTCATTTTATCAAATATAACGGTTGGATTGTTAATTTGATATGCTTATATTTCTAAATGTGTTAGGTTTTTAGCATTTTTATAGAGATTAAGCCAGATTCTGTAACAAAATATATCTGATTACCTCTAAAATTTGTCGTAATACCTTTTTTAGTGATTTTATAAAATTCAACGGTTTGATCGTTAATTTGATATGCCTATATTTTTTAATGTGTTAGGGTTTGAGCATTTTTATTAAGATTATGCTAGATTCTGTGGTAAAGCATGTCTAATTATCTTTAAATTTTGTTAGAATACTTTTTTTAGTCACTTTATCAAGTCTAATTATTGGATTGTTAATTTGATATGCTTATATTTCTAAATGTGTTAGATTTTCAATATTTTTACAGATATTAAGCTAGATTCTATAGCAAAATATATCGGATTGCCTCTAAATTTTGTTGTAATACCTTTTTCAATGATTTTATAAAATGTAACGGTTGGATTGTTAATTTGATATGCCTATCTTTTAAAATGTGTTAGATTTCAAGCATTTTTATTGAGATTATGCTAGTTTCTGTGGTAAAAAATGTCCGATTATTTTTAAATTTGGTCACAGTATTTTTTTTAGTCATTTTATCAAATTTAACGATTGAATTGTGAATTTGATATGCATATATTTCTAACTGTGTTAGGCTTTCAGCATTTTTATAGAGATTAAGCAGATTCCATGGAGAAACATATCTAATTATCTTTAAATTTTATCAAAATATGTTTTTTTAGTGATTTTATATAATTTAACGGTTGGATCTTTAATTTAATATGCCTATCTTTCTAAATTGTTAGGTTTCGCAGCATTTTTATTAAGATTATACTAGATTCTGTGGTAAAACTTTTCCAATTATCTTTAAATTTTGTCACATTACTTTTTTTAGTCATTTTATCAAGTCTAACAGTTCGATTGTTAATTTGATATCCTATATTTCTAAATGCTTTAAGTTTTCGGCTTTTTTACAGAGATTATGTTATACTCTGTAGCAAAACATATCCGATTACCTTTAAATTTGTGTGTGTGTGTGTGTGTGTGTGTGTGTGTGTTTGTTGGTTGTATATGTATATTAATATAATATGTGTGTGTATATGTATATATATTAATATGTATATATATATATATATATTAATATATTAGTATATATACATATTATATATATACACACATACAAACATAAATAAATATGTATATTTATATTAATATGTATATATATATATATATATATATATATGAATTTATGAATATGTGTATATATATTAATATGTAAATATATATATATATGAATATGTAAAGATAAAATATATGAATATGTTAATATATGAATAGTTGAATATGTTTTGGTCCTTGAATTTTTTTATATTTTCAGAATGACCCCCAAAAAATTTTAAATTGGTTCCTAAATTTTTTAATATTTATAAAATGACCCGCAAAAATTTTACAAATTGGTCCATAAAGTTTTAAATATTTATAGTATGACCACAACAACTTTTTAAATTGGTCACTAAATTTTTAAATTTTTACAATATGTCCCCCAAAATGTTTTTACAATTATTCTATATGTGTGAATATATAAGTATATATGCATATATACATATGTATATGTATATATATATATATATATTTAAATATGTAATAAATAATTTAATTATCCTTTAAATTTATCCAAATATACATAGATGTCCAAATTATCACATATTATTCTATATACACATACATATTATATATATATATATATATGTGTGTGTATATATATGTATATTTATGTGGGATGTGTATGTGTGTGTGTGTGTAATTTTATGTGTATGAGTCTTTTTTTTTTTTTTGTAATTGATCTATATGTATAAAATAATTTAATAAAAATGATGATATAATTTATTAAAAATGATAATATAATTAATAGCATATAGACTTATAAAATTATATAAATATACAAAATAACTTATTATATTGAATAATTTATTTTACTAGTATACATAATATTGTTATTATATTTTGTTATAATTCTGATGTTTAAAAAAAAAATCAAATAGAACTTTGTAAATAGTTTAAGTAAAAAAAAAAAAAAAAGGATATGACCAAATATGAAGTTTGGGCCAGTGGTTGAGTGTGCGCATTGCACTCCAACCACTAAACTGGGGTTCGAATCTCTCCTTGCAAATTTCGCAAAATTGAAGTGGTGCAATCCATTCTAGTGGGTGCGTATAGACCGTGCAATAAGAAACTGTACAGTATGTAATTAGGTGTGGTGAGTTCACATGGAACATGCAATAAGAAGCAGTATTGTGTGCAATAAGTGTGGTGCATGCAAGATTCTGAAAAAATTCAGAATTTTTTTTTTCAATTCATAATGACCCTTTGGCAAGGAAACGTCCTCACCAAAAAGCTCTTTGGCAAGGAAACTTGTCCTAGCTTAAGAGGCTCTTTGGCAAGGAAACTTTTTTCCTCACTAAAGAGATTTTTAGCGAGGAAAAAAAAGCTTTTAGCTAGGAGATTTCTTAGCCAAAGTTCTCTTTGGTGAGGAAAAAGAGCTCTTTGGCAGGAAAATTCCACCTCTTTGGCTAGGAAAATTTCCACACCAAAGATTCGACTTTTGTCTAGGAAACTTTCCTCACCAAAGAGTGAAAGTTTCTTTGGCGAGGAAATTTTTTTCCTTGCCAAAGAACATGACTTTTGGTTAGGAAACTTTCCCCGCCAATAATAAAAAATTTTGTAGCCATTGATTCCTCCAAAAAATTTATAAAAATATTCTTATGAATTTGTGAAATAAAATTGGCCTTTTAGAGGCAAATCTTTCATCACAAAATTTTTTGTCATGAAAACATAATCATTAATGAAAAAATGATAGTTTTGCTGACAAAAATTGCATTGTTTTTGTGAGAAAAATTTTCCTAGGTAAAAGTTGGAGCTTTAGTGAGGAAATAATTTTCCTCACTAAAAGGCTCACATTAGCGACAAAAACTTGTGTTTTGTCGCCTAAATGCTTTGGCACTAGTGCTTCAGTGACGAACTGGCGATAAAATATTTTTTCTCACGAAAAAATGCACTTTTAGCTAGGAAAAAATTGTCACCAAAACCTTTTTTTTTTTTTTGTAGTGGTAACTTGAGGTTTCTTTATTAGAATTTTATGTAATTAGATTACATAGTTTAGATAGAATAGAATTTATTACAAGTTCAGGAGAAGTTGATCAAGAGCAAAAGGAGGACGGTAAGGTTTTCTTCCTATATCATGCATGAACACTTAGGATTGGCCAAATTAATTTCCTTTGTGGCTCAAGAAAATTAATATAGTAAAGTCCATAACCAAACCACGTTATTATTTTGTAATGTATGGATATGATGATATTATGCCTACTATCTATAACACACAAAAATCACAAATCCCTCAATTAAAATTAAACATAATGCCTTCCATTAATATAGTAAGAACTAGAGTCTTTTTTTGAGACTAGGTTGTTGGGCTAACCCTTTAACATTGGATATATTCAAGCTTTAGAATTTTAAATTCCTGATTAATTGGATGGGTTTACCTAATTTCTTTATCCTGGTTAGGCAAACTCAAGTATAAAGAAAATTTTAGGCAAGATTGAGTTGGCTTAAAAGTATTAAGATTAAAAGATGTTAATCACCTAATGATCTGGTAATTACATACGATGTAATTAGTATTGGATACCAACCATTGAATATAAGGGTGGCTTATTAGGTAAATCTAAGGTCATTCTTGAGAAATTTAGATATTGGTCGACTAAGAAAGCTTACAACGGGCTTTCCCAAATTAGTAGTAGGGGCTATTAGTTTAAATAAAATAGTGGAATAATAATGAACTTAATTAAAGTCCTAATTATTAACATTACATGTCATTATACAGTTAGCTAATTTTCTCTATCTTTACATCTAGGTCATTTTCATCATGTCGACCAACCTAAACTTGTGTCGCATCTTGGAAACCAACAAACTAACTAAAATAAACCTTCTCGACTGGTATAGAAACTTGAGAATTGTGCTCAAGTCGGAAAAGTTGTTCTACGTGTTAGAGGCTCCTATTCTACTACCACCAATTTAAGATGCTCATTCTGGTGAGCATACTATCCACAAGAAGGATAAAAATGATAGTGACATAATATCCTGTGTGATGTTGGAGTCAATGACCCTTGAACTACAAAAACAGCATAAGCATTTGGATGCTTACTCGATTATCTTACATCTTCGAGAACTATTTGATGCCTAGGCCAAAACGGAAAGATATGAGATATCAAAACAATTGTTTTGTTCAAAAATAGCTGAGGGTACTTTTGTGGCCACTAATGGGCTGATGATATTGGGCTTGATTGAGAAGCTCGAGTCTCTTGGTTTTATGTTGGACAATGAATTAAGTATCAACATAATTATACAATCTTTACCAAGTATTTTTTTGCAATTTATGATTAAATTCCAGATGAACAAGATTGAGTCCACCATACACGAGTTGATCAATCTACTCAAAACTTCGGAGTCCTCCATGAAGAAGGAATCCAATATAGTTATTTTGGTAGAATCTTCCTCTTCTAGGAAGAAAGTTCCTAAGAAGAAAAAGAAGGCTTCTACTAAGCCCAAAGGTGGTGTGAAAAAGAAAGAAGTAGCCACAAAGGCCCATGGCATTATTGTGGAAAGATGGGTCATTGGACGTGCAACTGCAAAGCCTACTTGGAAATCGTCAAGAAAAAAAAGTAGAAGGAGAAGTTTGCAGACACTTTTACTTCTACTTCTACTCCTAGTATATTTATGATTAAGATTAATATTACCTTTAGAAATGAGATATGAGTATTAGATACTGGATATGGATCTCATTTGTGAGGGAGACGAAAACAGAGAGCATGCACTGGTAGCGTAAAAAATTAAACAGAGAAAAATAAAACCAAGCCTTAAAGGCTATACGGAAGCGTGAAGATCATACTTTTGCGCTCCTTAACCCTTCTAGATTGAGTAAGAGCAGCGACTGGAATCGCCTCGCTTTGCCCACTTGAAGAAGCTTCTGGTTGAACACCCGCTAGCCTTCTACTCCGCCTTGTTTGCACGAACGCCTAGCTTTCCAGCTCTCGGAATATTCCTCAGCCTAACCTCTAATTGGTGAACACAACAGAGAAGAAGAATGGTCTCAAATCTCCTTGGTTCACTTGCTATTGGTTAGCAAAGCTCCAATGAGAAACCAAGAAGAGGGAGCTTACATGAGGCTCTCCAGAGAGACGTGAGTCTTCTGTTGGGTAGGGAAAACTAGAGTTTTTCTTTTTCCAAAGAGTTGTTTATTAGTTAGCCAAAATTAGGTATCTCATTATCTGATAAACATATCCCCAGGATTTCAAAACACCCAGATGTTATCTTGAGAATCAATTTGGCCTAACTCTAAACTCCTCTTAACCGTATCTGGAAAAACCTTAAGGTCCAAGCTATTGGGCAAGAAAAATATTTATTATTTTCCTTGGACCCAAAAGGCCCAAAATAATAAACATTAATTATTTATTTCCTAGCCTTACATAAATAACCCAATAAATAATTAATGAGCCCAAATGAACCAAAATAATTAATCTTTAATTATTTATTTTTTAGGCCTATATAAATAACCCAATAAATAATTAAATATTAATTATTTCTCCTAGTTTAAGCCCAGGTTAATTTCCTAATTATTCATACTGGACCTAGGCCCTGAATAATTAATTAACCAAATAAACTAGATAATTAATTTTCTCTCAACTCCTTATTTATTTATTTATTTTATTCCAGTCTAATAATAAATTAGACTTTTTGAATAAAATAAAATAAAATAAAATAAAATCCTCTTCAACTGAGACCAATTCCTCAACCCAAAAGTAGTTAGGACTTACGGGCTATTCCGAGGACCAAAAAGACACATCGCCTTGACTGCTAAAATGACCAAAATACCCCTGCTATATAAATAGCTGTATTTTGCATTTTAAATATTTCCTAATACCACCATAAGGAAATATTGACCCCAAGGACAATGCTGCATTAGCAAAGTTTCCGACCTACAGGTGAAATGACTAAAATACCCCTCTACACATCGCCGTACATTTAGAGAGGAAGAAGTGTACTAACACCCCTCTAAATGACATCTACCATCCTTAGGCTTCTAGTCCAATGATCCACGACTTCCTGGAGTGTTTCCGCTTTCCAAGGGAGCTACCCTAAAGCAAACATCCAAGTCATGTTTCCCAGGGCCCTGGACATTTTAGACCATTCGGACAACCACAAGGGGCGATATAGTGCAGAAACTATCTTGTACAAGTCTGTCTTAACTAACTAGTCACACATACCCAACATGCAAGTATATTGGCCCTACGATTGAACCTCAACTATAGCAAATCAAAGTATATGCTTCCAGCTTCGCCAGACCACCAACTCATACTTAAGTCGTAGAGTACTAGTCCACGCTGTAGCGGTAGTAGTCTAGGTTTCTATCATATAGAACTTTTAGAAACCACTATTACAGGTCCTGTCCTACGTATTCGAAATACGCTTATGTTATGAAGTGAGTAGACTACTCACTGGCTAAAGGTAAGCCATTCCCCATTTAGAATTCATAACATAATAACCTAAACATGATGAGATTCCCTGTCTCATCAATAGGTTAAGAACAAATGTTTATGTGTTAAATAACCCGTGATCCATACCTTACTGTGAAAGACCACCATTCACATGGATCACTTATTTAAACATAATGAGTCTGTTCCAAACGAAAATCGTGCAGAAACAAAAATTAAATTCACAAACAAATTCTGAAAATAAATTCTTTTATTAAAATATTCGATTTTACATTAGAAACCTAGTCTAAGAGGGTATACAATCCAACAATCTCCCACTTGAACTCTAAGACTAGGTAAGTCCATAGGTGCCCCCCTTATGGCGTCTAAGTGTCTCTTGAAGACTCTCTCAGCCAAAGGCTTGGTGAATGGATCTGCTAGATTGTTTTCAGAGGCAATATGCTCCACCACGACTTCCAGTCTTTGGATGAAATCCCGGATCAGGTGGTACTTCCTCTCGATGTGTTTCCCCTTCTTGTGGTTCCGAGGTTCCTTAGATTGCGATACTGCTCCAGTGTTGTCGCAATACATCACAACCGGCCTGTCCATATGTGGTACGACTCCAAGTTCTGAAAGGAACTTCTGGAGCCAAATTGCTTCCTTGGACGCCTCCGAAACTGCCACATACTCAGTTTCCATGGTTGAGTCAGCAATACAAGACTGCTTGATACTCCTCCATGAAATTGCTCCTCCAGACAAGGTGAAGACATATCCACTAGTGGATTTTCTCTCATCCTTATCCACTTGGAAGTCTGAGTCTGTATATCCTGTAGGAACCAAATCATCAGCCCTGTAAACCAGCATATAATCTCTCGTTCGCTTGAGATACTTGAGAATATGCTTTACAGCTTGCTAATGAACCTTCCCTGGGTTTGATTGATATCTGCTAACTAAGCCCACGACAAAGCAGATATCTGACATAGTACACAGCATGGCGTACATGAGACTTCCCACAGCCGAAGCGTAGGGAATCCTACTCATTCTGTCCTTTTCTTCTTGAGACTTAGGACAGTCCTTCGAAGAAAATGACAACCCATGTCTGCAAGGGATTAGAGCTCCCTTGCATGAGTCCATGCTGTACTTGGTCAACATCTTGTCAATGTATGTCGCTTGGGATAACCCTAACATTCTCTGCTTCCTATTTCTATGAAGCCTAATCCTGAGAATATAGCTGGCTTCTCCCAAGTCTTTCATACTGAATTAACTAGACAGCCAAACCTTTATAGATGACAATGTCCCTACATCATTTCCAATGAGTAGAATGTCATCCACATACAGGACAAGAAAAATAACATTAATGCCTTCAAGTTTCCTGTACACGCATGGTTCATCTTCGTTTTGAATAAAACTATAAGACTTTACAGTCTCATCAAAACGAATATTTCATGCTTTTGATGCCTACTTAAGTCCATAAATGGACTTCTTAAGCTTGCAAACTATATCTTCCTGGCCTTCAGCAATGAAGCATTCCGGTTGGGACATATAGATGTCTTCGCTAAGATGGCCATTCAAGAATACCGTCTTGACATCCATTTGCCATATCTCGTAGTCATAGTGACATACGATGGCAAGGAGGATGCGGATGGATTTAAGCATGGCTACCAGGGAAAAGGTTTCTTCATAGTCGATTCCCCCTTTCTGAGTATACCCTTTCGCCACAAGCCTAGCTTTGAAGGTTTCCACCTTCCCATCCGCTCCCCTCTTTCTCTTGTATACCCACTTGCACCCAATGGGTTTTTTTTCCCTTCAGGTGAAGCTACAAGATCCCAAACCTGATTGAGGTATATAGACTCAATCTCGGCTTTTATTACTTTATGCCACATATTTGCATCGGCATCAGCAATAGCCTCCTCGTATCTTGTGGGGTCTTGTTCCTGATGGTCAGAGACCAGCTCAAAAGCTTTTCTAGTCCATCTCTCCGGAACCTTAGACACTCTCCCACTACGACGAGGCTCCATTTGCACAGGTTCTTGAGGCTGTGCTTCTTCTTGTTCCACAATCGGGTCAGAAGAAGTTGATTCTGTAGATAACTTCTCCTCAAGTTCCAATCTCGTTGAACCTTTAGTGGAAGTACTTTGATCATCTTCCAAATATCTAGCATTGGTACTGACTAGTACCTTATACTCCTTAGGATGATAAAAGTAGCCTCCTTTTGTCCCTTTTGGATACCCAACAAAATAGCATAATTCTGATCTTGGTCCCAACTTGTCTCCCTTGATCAGTACATAAGCTGGACAACCCCAAATCCTGAGATGATTCAGACTTGGCTTACGCTCAGTCCACATCTCATAGAGAGTCCTAAGTACTGACTTGGAAGGCACCAAGTTCAAAATATATGCCGCTGTCTCCCGGGCATATCCCCAAAATGACACTGTAAGAGTAGCATGAGACATCATGCTTCGGACCATTTCCATCAACGTCCTGTTCATTCTCTCAGCTACTCCGTTCTGCTGGGGTGTTCCCGGTGTAGACAACTGGGATACTATTCCCAGATGTACCATGTAGTCCTTGAATTCACCTAGGAGGTACTCTCCACCACGATCCGATCGTAAGGTTTTGATTAATTTACCTGTCTGACGCTCCGCTTCAGCCTTAAACTCTTTGAACTTGTCAAAAGAGTCAGACTTGCGTCTCATCAGGTAAAAGTAACCATACCTCGTACAATCATCCGTGAACGTGATGAAGTACTCAAAACCTCCCCTAGCTGGTGTAGATAATGGACCACACACATCAGTGTGAACAAGACTCAACAACTCCTTGGCTCTATCTGCCTTTGGTGTAAAAGACCTTTTGGTCATTTTTCTCATCAGGCAGGATTCACACTGAGGCCAACTTTCCAATCTCAATGAGCCCAAAGGCCCATCATGGATTAGCCTCTGAATCCTGGTTGAGTTAATATGACCCAACCTTAGATGCCAAAGGTATGAATCATTGATATTGGTCTTTCTCTTCTTAGTTAAAGGTTCAGACTGAGCGTTATTTGATTGGTTGTTAATAGGGTTTAAAAAGAACAGATTACCATACATGTGCCCAGTACATAAAATTTCTCCATCTCTACTGATAGAAATACCAGAATGAAAAGATACAGAATATCCTTGATTAATAAGTTTTTCAACTAAAATCAAATTCTGAGAAAAACCAGGTACATATAAAATATCTTTTAAAACCACTATCTTTTACAATCAAAAAAAAGATCCAGCTCTCCCACTGTAAGGGCCTAGACTTGTGCTCCATTACCCACTTGAAGCCCATGTTCGCCCTTCTTGAGTCTTCTTATTTTCCTAAACCCCTGCAAGGAGTTATAGATATGATCAGTAGCTCCAGAATCAACAATCCAAGTGGAAGTTGATCCTACCATTGATATAGACTCTAGATAGTAAACATTACCTGTGGGGTTTCTCTTGGCTTGAAGATCTGGACACTCCTTTTTCCAGTGTCCCTTCTTCCCACACTTGAAGCACTTGCCCTTTGGTTTGTCCTTGGGCTGGGTCTTGGTGTGGGCTGCTGCATTTCCCTTCTTCCTCTTGAACTTTCTGGGTTTAGGCCCAGCTCTTGAGGAAGAAGCCTTAGCAATCATGGCCTTTGACTGCAACTTCATGACTTTCTCCGCTATCTGGAGCTCCTTCATCAGTTCAGTTAAACTCATGTTCAACTTATTCATGTTATAGTTTAACTTGAACTGAGTGAAAGAGCCTGGTAGAGATTCGAGAACCATGTCCACTTGGCTCTCGGGGTCAATGACAGCCCCTAAGATTTGCGCCTCCTCGAAAGCAGCAATCATCTTAAGCATATGCCCTCGGACTGATGCTCCCTCAGCCATCTTAGTGTTTGCAATAGTTCGAAGAGCCTCCTGCCTTGCGGGCCGGCTCTTGTCTGCGAACATAGTTGCCAATGATTGACTTATGTCATATGCAGAAGCCATGTGCTCGTATTTTGACTGGAGCACATTAGACATGGAAGCTAACATATAGCAACGTGCCATTTTGTCAGTTTTCTTCCACGCCTTTTCAGCCTCTCGCTCTTCAGCGGTGGAACCTTCCCCGATAATAGGGCAGTTTCGTAAAGGACATACTTATACTCCTCAGTTGTGAGTATTATATCCAAGTTCATTTTCCAGTCCACATAGTTTGGACTCGTTAACTTATTCTCCCTGAGAATAACAGCCAATGGACTAAAAGAACCTCCCACCATTTTTGAAAATCGAAAATAAAAGACAGAATTTAGTTTGTGGAAACAAAATAAAATTTGTGCACTGAAAATAATTTAGCTCTTAGGAAAACTGACATAGCTTCTTGGGAAGATTAATAGTTTCCTAAGCTAAGTGTATTAACCACTACAAATTAATTTCCCTTCTAGGTAATGGACTAGAGAATAACTCCATCGTGGGATGGCCGTTTCCTCTCATTTTCTATAGGCATACCTCGCACTATAACCTCCAACGTGGGCTGGCCGATCATAGTACGTGCCTCGGGTTATTAATTACATCCTTCCATTAGATCTAGATCCTTGTGGTATCCCCATCCTATACGGGTTCACTCCCAGGGTGACGCGAGGGGATCCACGATCTCTAATGAGGACCGTGATGGATGCCGTTGGGCCGTTGGAACCCCTCTCCCACTTAGTCTTTTAAAATAAAAGTTTTTCCTGGAAAAATATCCTTTTGAAATTTCCATTAAGTTCTTCCTTAACTCAAAAATAAAATATCTAAGTTCAATAAAATCTCTATATCAAGGCTTATATCCTTTGCTAGATTTTCTCCATGGACTAATTTTATTTAAGTTAAAACTTAATGATTTCAAAAAATTTTCAATTAAAACTTTCTAGAGACTTTGGTCTCAAGTTTATTTGACAAAATCATTTTTCTAGTCCAAAACAAAACAAAATAGATCTCCATTTTAATTTACAAAAATATCTAAATCAAATATATTTTCTATGTCAAGGATTAAATCATTTGAGAAAATATTCAAGGATTAATTTTTGTACCAATTAAAATAACCATTTAGTTTTTGAAGAAAAATATTTTTCTTGTTAAAAATGTTCCCAAAGACTTTGGTCTTTGAGGAAAAAATGCACATAGGTTCATAAAATATAGCATGCTCGAAAACAGTAAACCTTTTCATGCTTTTCTATTTTTTAAACCTAAGTGCCCAAATAATAGAATTAAACACATTAATTAATTAATTAATGATATTATTTAATCCTAAAATCCCTTACTAATATTTTTCATGCAAATATATTCCAAGAATATAAATATTGCAAAAATATTAACTTCGCCTGGTATGGGACCCAAAACCAAAAGGAAAAAAAAATTGCAAAAAAATGGCTGGCGATCCACTGCACTCGCCGCATCGGATCCGCGCCCGCGTGGCCTGCGGTCCACCGTGGCCACGGTGGACCGCGCCGCATCAGATCTCCCTCAGGAGCGGCCCATGGACTTCGCCCGCGACTCGCGCCCATTTCCTCTCTGCGGCTGACCCGCGCTTCAGCCCGCGTGCTGCCCGGTCGGATCTCCTTTGACCCGCGCAAGAACCCGAAAGCCAATTGCAATTCAATTGCAAATTTGCAATTGAATTCGGCTTCAATTTCGCTGATGCGGCTCGGCTTACACGGCTGATAGTCAGCAGCTCCTCTCACAATTTCGGCAGCGGCTCGGCTCGGCTCAATTGGCTTAGGAATAGTTGTCTTCTTCGTTTTTTCTCCTTTCTCACGTGAAATTTGTAGAAACTCTTCTGCTTCACATTTTGCTCATTTCTTTGGCTTCTTTGGACATTTTTAATTACAAAAAACATCCAAAACAAAAACACAACCGCCTATACCCATTTAAATTGGGTTTACACGATTAAACTTCAAAGCCAAAAAAATTTTACAGTGTGCCTATGCTTCAACGATGAAGCTCATAGAGATCCTATCCCATACCAAAACAGCGAAGGATCATAGGTATAATCATCTTCTCCAATTTTATTAACTACTATGCTCCCTATATTGATAAAAAATCAGTGTCTCTGATACCACATTGAGGGAGACGAAAACAGAGAGCATGCACTGGTAGCGTAAAAAATTAAACAGAGAAAAATAAAACCAAGCCTTAAAGGCTATACAGAAGCGTGACGATCATACCTTTGCGCTCCTTAACCTTTCTAGGTTGAGTAAGAACGGATTGAACGACTGGAATCGCCTTGCTTTGCGCACTTGAAGAAGTTTCCGGTTGAACACCCGCTAGCCTTCTACTCCGCCATGTTTGCATGAGCGCTTAGCTTTCCAGCTCTCGGGATATTCCTCAACCTGACCTCTAGTCGGTGAACACAACAAAGAAGAAGAATGGTCTCAAATCTCCTTGGTTCACTTGCTATTGGTTAGCAAAGCTCCAAGGAGAAACCAAGAAGAGGGAGCTTACGTGAGGCTCTCCAGAGAGACGTGAGTCTTCTGTTGGGTAGGGAAAACTAGGGTTTTTCTTTTTCCAAAGAGTTGTTTATTAGTTAGCCAAAATTAGGTCTCTCATTAACTGATAAACATATCCCCGGGATTTCAAAACATCCGGATGTTATCCTGAGAATCAGTTTGGCCTAACCCTAAACTCCTCTTAACCGTATCTGGAAAAACCCTAAGGTCCAAGTTATTGGGTCAGAAAAATATTTATTATTTTCCTTGGACCTAAAAGGCCCAAAATAATAAACATTAATTATTTATTTCCTGGGCTTATATAAATAATCCAATAAATAATTAATGAGCCTAAATGAACCAAAATAATTAATCTTTAATTATTTATTTCTTGGGCCTATATAAATAACTTAATAAATAATTAAAAATTAATTATTTCCCCTAATTTAAGCCCAGGTTAATTTCCTAATTATTCATATTGGACCTAGACCCTGAATAATTAATTAACCAAATAAACTAGATAATTAATTTTCTCTCAACTCCTTATTTATTTATTTATTTATTTATTTTATTCCAGTCTAATAATAAATTAGACTTTCTGAATAAAATAAAATAAAATAAAATAAAATAAAATCCTCTTCAACTGAGACCAATTCCTCAACCCAAAAGTAGTTAGGACTTACGGGCTATTCCGAGGACCAAAAAGACACATCGCCTTGGCTGCTAAAATGACCAAAATACCCCTACTGTATAAATAGCTGTATTTTGCATTTTAAATATTTCCTAATACCAACATAAGGAAATATTAACCCCAAGGACAATGCTGCATAAGCAAAGTCTCCGACCTACAGGTGAAATGACTAAAATACCCCTCTACACATCGCCGTACATTTAGAGAGGAAGAAGTGTACTAACACCCCTCTAAATGACATCTACCATCCTTAGGCTTCTAGTCCAATGATCCACGACTTCCTGGAGTGTTTCCACTTTCCAAGGGAGCTACCCTAAAGCAAACATCCAAGTCATGTTTCCCAGGGCCCTGGACATTTTAGACCATTCGGACAACCATAAGGGACGATATAGTGCAGAATCTATCTTGTACAAGTCTGTCTTAACTAACTAGTCACACATACCCAACATGCAAGTATATTGGCCCTACGATAGAACCTCAACTATAGCAAATCAAAGTATATGCTTCCAGCTTCGCCAGACCACCAACTCATACTCAAGTCGTAGAGTACTAGTCCACGCTGTAGCGGTAGTAGTCTAGGTTTCTATCATATAGTACTTTTAGAAACCACTACTACAGGTCTTGTCCTACGTATTCGAAATACGCTTATGTTATGAAGTGAGTGGACTACTCACTAGCTACAGGTAAGCTATTCCCCATTTAGAATTCATAATATAATAACCTAAACATGATGAGATTCCCAGTCTCATCAATAGGTTAAGAACAAATGTTTATGTGTTAAATAACCCGTGATCCATACCTTACTGTGAAAGACCACCATTCACATGGATCACTTATTTAAACACAATAGGTCTGTTCCAAACGAAAATCGTGCACAAATAAAAAGTAAATTTACAAACAATTTCTGAAAATAAATTCTTGTATTAAAATATTCGATTTTACATTAGAAACCTAGTCTAAGAGGGCATACAATCCAACAATTTGTATAATAACTTACAGGGACTAAAGGATACCAGAACACTTGAGAAGGGCAATATGGACCTAAGTACTGTAAATAGAGCAAAGGTTGCTACACTTGCTTTGGGGACTTACCAGCTATACCTGCCTTCTGGATTAGTTTTAGAACTTCAAAATTATTATTATGTACTAGTTTTATTAAAAAATATTATCTCAGTTACGTGTTTAGATTTGTATGGATTTCCTTTAATTTTTAAGAATAAATGTTATTCTTTTTTATTAAATGATATTCATTATGATTTTGTAACATTGGTTAATGGTTTATATGTTCTAGACATAGATAATTTAATCCTCAATGTAAATAATAAGCAACTAAGAATAGATAATTCAACCTCATCTTATTTATGGCATTGTCGTTTAGGCCATATAAATGAGAATTGTATTTCTAAGTTACACAAGCTAGGTGACTTAGAGTCATTTGAATATAAATCATATGACATATGTGAGCCTTGTTTACTTCATAAAATTTCTAAAACTACTTTTTCTAGAAAAGGAGAAAGGGCTAAAGAGTCATTAGAACTTATATATTCTGATGTATGTGGCACAATGTCTATACAATCAAGGGGAGGTTATTACTATTTTATAACCTTTATCGATGATTATTCACGATATAGATATTTGTATTTAATGAAATATAAAGTTGAAGCTTTTAAAAAATTCAAAGACTTCAAGAATGAAGTGGAGAAATAACTTGGGAAAAGTATTAAGATTCTAAAATCTGATCCAGGAGGTGAATACTTAAGCTAAGAGTTTCAAAATTGTCTTAGAGATAATGAGGTTTTATCTCAATGGATTCTATCACATACATTTGAACTAAATAGTGTATTTGATAAAATGAATTAAACCCTTCTAGATATGGTACAGACCATGATGGCTTCCATAAACTTACCAAAATAGTTTTGGAGGTATGCACTAGAGACTTTTGTTTATGTTTTGAACAATGTTCCATCAAAAGCGGTTGATATTACCTCATTTGAGATATTCTTTGGCAAGAAAATAAAGTTATCTCACTTAACAATATGGGGTTGCCCTATCTTTGTCAAAAGGCCATAGTCAGACAAACTTGACAGTAAGTTTGGCAAGTGTTTGTTTGTGGGTTATTTGAAAGAATTTTTTGGATATTATTTCTATCTCCCCTCCAAAAATAAAGTATTTATTTTGAAACATGCTATCTTCTTAGAGAAGAAGCATATACTTAAAGGAGATAGTGGGAGTAAGATTGAATTCAATGAAGTTCAAGAAGAATAAACAAATAAGGATAAACCATCTAACCCCACATCTATTGAGAGAATAGATGAATCTTCAACTACATAAAAACCTCATAGGTCGAGTAGGATATGTGTGACACCTGATAGATATGGATTTCTCATTGGTGACCAGAATGACATATTGCTCATAGATGATAATGAGCCCACTACTTATAAGGAAGTTTTGAATGGTTAAGATTCTGACAAATGGCTTGAAGCCTTGAAATTAGAGATGGATTCCATGTTTGACAACCAAATATGGACTCTGGCTGATCCACCCAAAGGAGTTAAACCTATTGGGTGTAAATGGATTTTCAAGAAGAAAACTGACATGGATGGTAACCTAGTTACCTATAATGCATGACTGATGGCTAAGGGTTATCAGTTATAGTATGGTATTGACTATAACGAAAACTTCTCTCCAGTTTCCATGATGAAATCCATCAAAATACTTCTAGCTGTTACCGCTCATTATAATTATAAGCTTTGGTAAATGGATGTGAAAACAGCTTTCCTAAATAGAAACCTAACTAAGAAAGTATATATAATACAACTTGAGGGTTTTACATCCAATGATAGCACAAAAGTATGCAAGCTGAAAAGGTACATTTATGGACTTAAGCAAGCTTCTAGGAGTTGGAATATTTTTTTTGATGAAATAATCAAAGAGTTTGATTTTATTCAAAATATGGATGAACCATGTTTATACAAGAAGTTTAGTGGGAGTGCAGTAGTTCTTTAATTACTTTATATTGATGACATATTGTTAATAGAAAATGATGTACATATATATCTTTCAATTAGTAAAAGGCTGGTTATCTAAGAAATTCTCTAGGAAAGTCCTTGGAGATGTAATATGTATTTGTGGAATTAGGATCTATAGAGATGGGTCAAAAACGTTGCTAGGTCTTTTATAGTTTACATGAATAGACAAAATGCTAAAGGGGTTTAGCATAGATCAATCCAAAAGAGGATTCTTACCCATATTCCATATGATAAGCCATTCAAAGTCGATGTCTTCAAAGACACAAATTGAAAGGGATCACATGAGTAGGATTTCATATCCTTCGGTAATTAGATCCATCATGTATATATGCTATAATATGTATCAAGCTTGATATAGCCTATGCTTTTAGTTTGACGAGCAGATACCAATCTAACCCTAGTGAGGGTCATTAAGCAGTTGTGAAGAATATCCTTAAGTACTTGCGAACGACTAAGAATGTATTCTTTATATATGAGGAGGTAATTTGATAATAAATGGGCTTACTAATGCCAATTTTCAATATAATAAAGATGATTTAAAATCACAGTTTGGCTACGTGTTTACATTGTGTGGAGGGACAATAAGTTGGAAGAGTTCCAAACAAGATACTGCTGCAACTCAACGACTGAAGCTGGGTACATATCTACTTCTGAAGTAACTAAGGAATTTGTTTGGATCAAGAAGTTTGTGATGGAGCTTGGAGTGGTTCCCAGTATTGCTGAACTAATTTCTTTATATTGTGACAACAATAGAGCTATTGCACAAGTAAAAGAGCCAAGGTCTCACTAGCAAGCCAAGCATATACTCGGACTTTCATTTTCAAGATGTAAAGATAGAGAGAGTTCTTATAGATAAGAACATAGATGACCCGCTTATAAAAGCACTATCCCAAAAGAAACTTGGTAGACATGTTAAGTCATTTGGTATTAGATACATGAATGATTGGATCTAGTGCAAGTGAGAGTTTGTTAATGTTATGCCCTAGAGGTAATCATATGTATTCTATATATTGTGCACTATTAAATAAAATAAGGCATTATTTATCTTTCAGTTTATTTTATTTATGCTTTTGTGTAATATAATTATTAGATAAAGTCCCAAGTGCAACACTGTGTTAAGAAAATCATGATAGAGAGCATGATGTGAGGTTCCTACTACATTGGATAGTGTTTGTGCTTAAATTATCCATAGTTATAGTATTAATGAGATAGGACACCATTAATATATTCAGACTAGCACGTGTTATACTTCCTGATTTGATTAGGCGGTTGTTCTCACATTCGTGAGTATTGTAATATTCAAAGTTAACACATGGATGCTTATTATTTGAACAAGTACATTAGATGACCTGACTATAAGATAATCACATGGATAACTATTTAGTGCCAGTGATAGAATCTTGTTATAGCAAATATACAAGTATCATTAGACTGGAGATCTCCAATATACTTTATTTGCTAAGTGTTGGACTTTGGTTCCAATCTCTGGAGTCCTGACAAGACCGCCTATGGGATGGATATTGGGTAGAATATGAAGTTAATATAAGTAGTTAAGAGAATCAATAAAGAATTCACCACTCATAATAGGGGAGGCCAATATCTCATGGCTACTTGTAGGAATTACTTCTCGAGAAGTCTTTGGCCAAGGCGATTGTATATTGGAAATGGTTCCAATTTATACGTATAATCAGTAGTGGATTCTGTGAACAAACACTAAAATATTTGGGCCAGAATTAAGTTATTATTCTAAAAGGAATTGTCACTAATTCCGTACTCTAAGCCAAATGAGATATTGTATAGTGAAAAGAGTTTATTATAATGTTGTTTGCTATTGAAAGGTTTATGTCAAGTCACTTGACTTTCTGGACTTTTGATTGGTCATGATGTATTGCTAGATATTGCTCATGATCAGTTGACTATGGATTTATTAATTAGAGAATTAATGAATCACTACTTATTAGAATTACTAATTTAAGTCTAAAAATTATTAAGGATTATTAATCTTAAAGATATTTAGATTGATTAATATTTTGCTATCAATAGATCAGGAAACCCAATAGATCATACACAATAGAGGATTGGGTACTCAAAATGTTATTTGATAACATTACAAGGTTGACTGTGAAAAGAAGAAGTTGTTGTGGCCAAATTATAAATAATTATAATTTGAGGGCTATATTATAATTAATAATAATCATAATAATTATTGGTAATTAAGAATCCATATACGTTATGGATTCTGATTACCAAAATTGATGTGGATGGATGATTAATGTGAGTTACAGAGAGTTTTTCTGAAAAATAGAGAACTTCCTTTTCTGTTTTTTCTCTTGGATACCTACAAAACCTAGCCGCTAGATTAAGTTTTGCGAGGACAAAACTCTGGTGATCTTGAGCACCATTCTTGTGTGGACTATATTAGAGGCAATCCTACACTTGGATTGCAGTGCTTTGACAAAACAAAATTATTTGGTCAGATCGTGCCTTCAGAACAGAAAAATTTTGTTTCACAGAGACGGACCAAAGGTATAATTCATCTCCTATTTTGATTCTATTAATGCATAAATGTGATCCTCATTGTGGCATTCCCGTTTTCTTTCTGCTAGATAAACCTATTTTGCATGGGGAATTCTTACAGTCAGTTTATCTACAGAGATAAATGGTTCCCAGAAAATAGTTTGGAATATTAGGATAATTGGCCGTAGTAAAACCCTCGCTCATTAGCAAGGGCATAGCTGCAACTATTTAGGTAAGGTGACTCTTGAGCGATAGTATAGCTATGATACCCTTAATCATTGCTGAACCGTCTGTATGCCATCTCTGATTAACGACTATACACTAGGTCCTCTCAACGCTGTCGCTAAACTATTTACTCAAAAAACTTCAAAGTTTAATTTTATTTATATGTGGATATGTGTATAGTCATAGTATGTGATTTTATATCATATAGGTTGCGAATTTACACATTTAAATATATTATACGTATACAGGTAGAATATATAATTATTATATATATATATATATCACCATATATATTAATAATACTAATATTAAAATATTTCATTTATATACACTAGCATATATATATATATATATATATGTGTGTATGTGTGTGTGTGTGTGTGTGTGTGTACACACACACACACACATACACACACACACACACACACACACTAATATATAAATGCTAGAAGCTTTTTGTCCATATTCGAAAGCAGACAAGGATCTATTAAAGTCCTACCGAAGGATGATACTTAAACTATGTCCCAAGAGACAAATAATAGATTGGCTCCCAGAACTTGCTTCAACATAAATATGTTAGATCAAATCAGTAAATGCAGATGGAGATGTTATGTTCATTAATAAGATGCACAGTAAAATTTCCGTCATGGAGATTAAAATAAATGCAAGAGAATAGACTCAAATATTTATGGTGGTCTAATTCTCAAACGACTTACATCTACTATCTTAAGCATGCACTTAAGAATTTTAACTTAGCCACTAGAACATTTTTCCAAAATCAATGGTGGTAGGTAACACCAATCTTATAATAGAGGGTCACCACACTTGGCTTTACTCACAACCTCTAATATCTAATAATTAAGGCTCGCCCCAAGTGGGTTTTACTTCCTTAACCTTGACATATTTCAAATTTACTAGAGAATACAGATTAAGCTCACCGATTGAGTGAATGAGCACAAAATGAAGCATCTTTACCTTTTTTTTTATCTTTTAGAACAATGGATCTCATTTTGAAGCACAATGTATATGGGAGATTTTTGTTTCCAAGTGTCTTTGGATGTTTTTGAAAGTGTTAGAGAAAATTCCTTGCTGAAAATCATGTTGAAATGGCTTTTATAGGGGTAGAAATCAATGCCCCAATAGCTAGTAATGGCTAGTTGCTACTGCCAGCTTTTGCAAGATTTTGGACTCATAGAGTAAAAAATTATGCATTTGAAAAATGCATCCAAAACACTATTTTGTGCCATGAAGTATATTTTGAATAGCTTTCAATTTTGGCATTTTGGAAACAAGCTTTGGAAGGTGTTTTTGATTTAAAGGTCTTGTTCAAAAATGATATTACCATAGTCCAAAGCAAAACTTTTCTTCTAAAATTCTTTATGGACTAAAAAAAAAAAAACATGGATAAGGAGAATACCCAATTTTTGAAATAGTTTTGAATGCTTCAATATGAAATAAATTGATCTTAAGGTAAAGAGATATAGGAAATACAAATAATACCTTAACCATAAACTCTTATTCTATAATTCTTCTAAATTCTTCATGGTATACAACTTCTTTCACAAGGATCTTAATATGATCAATTCTTCTTGAACCTCATTATCTATAAGTTGGTTAGCAATCCTTTTTGTAGGACTTGAAGAACCTTGGTAAAGCATGTCATAATCCCGATAGCCTATCATATACAAATCACACATGTTAGTCTATACCATTGTTTCTCATTTATCAAAAGACAAGAGAACGCCCTTTAGGCTAACAATCCCCCATTTTTTGAATAATGACATACTTGATGGATTGTGATAAAAAGAATCGTATGAATCATGCAAAACCAAGGGATATAAGAATTTATATTTTTATGCAGTCTCTTAATCATAAAGCTCAAGGAGCAATTATGAGATAGTATAAGAGAGTATAAGCAAATTCTCATAAAATTGGACTAATTTAGTCTATGGCCCAATCAATCTCCATATCCTCATTCTTTTCAAATGAAAAAGACTATTTTATATGAAATAGTTGAGAATTGGTCATTAGATAAACATGTTGCCACAAGAAAATTGAACACACGGATATATGCACATGTGCAAATGGAAATATAGGGGATAGTCAAAAGTTATTTTGTTCCCTCTTTCTATATGCTTATGACTAGTAGATAAACAGATAACATTATGTATTATTAGGTAAAGATTGATTTTGTGATTTTGGACTTCCAAAATGTGCATAAAAAAAAAAATACAAAAACATGTTTCGGGCTGGGCATTTGGATTTAGGATTACTCCTCCAATGTCTGTGAGGGATTCAAACAGAGTTTCAAAACAATCCAAGAGAATTTTATATTCATAGATTAATCCCAACTTCAGTCCAAATCATGTATATCCAATCATGTCCCATGGCATTCTACATAATCCAGATTCAAAAAGTCATCAACATCAAAATCCAATTCTCAATTTTTCCAACACACCCAACACACACAAGTCATCCAAAAAATTTACACATACATCCCCAGCATCCCCAATCCAATCATCCTAGTCATCACAATCTCAAATTCCACAGTTATCATAGTAATCACACTCACTATCTATCATAGTCATCACACTCATAATCTATCTAATTTATTTTCCCCCTTTTGGAATTAGTGAAAAAAAAGGACGAGTGAGACAAATAAACAAAAGTAGCACTATATGACAAAGTAGCATAATATTACATATTGGAGTAGAGTATACAAAAGAAACAAGTGTAGCAAAGTAAAAAAAAAAAATTCAGTAGAATGGAAAAGGAATGGTTTAGTAGAATATAAAAGATAATGATTCGATTTTATTCATGGTTTTCACACCATACTTGTTTGTAGAGATGACCATGTTACCCTCAATGACCACAATTTTAGGCTTATAATTAGTGCCACCCTTCCTGTGCTGGTCGACAAGTCTGCTGGATTTTCTTTTGATCACGACATATTTTTACCGATGGCCTGAGGAGGTACAAGAAACAACTGGTGTAGTCTGCGTGGGAGGAACTGAGGTAGCAGTGGGCTAAGTGGTTTTGGTAGCAGGAGGTTCTTCAGTGGGTTTAGTAGGAAGGCCTTTAGTGGGATCAACATCAATGTCCTTAGCTGATAAAGGGAGATTGGTTTCGGGTTCTTGCTCCTGTGGAGGAATCTGCTCTTCAGAGATGGCTACAGTTTTAGACTGCTTATGTTCCACATTTGTTAGGCAATTTCCTAGAGTCTACAATTCAGTTTTCACTTCTACACTCAGGCCATCCACTTTGGCAGCTAAGAGAGTTAGAGCATCCAAAATGCTTTGGGTTAATTCACTTCCTTCAATCTTTTGTCTGGCCTCGCTGGGTGATTCCTCTTGACTTTCATCTTTCCTTTTGTTCTAGCCATCGTAGCAGAGGCAGGTTTCTTGCTTTCAGCCATGACCTTAAGTAATTTCTCTTTTTTCTTTATCTGTAGCATCTCTCAGTAGAATCCACAATTATACATCTGAATAAATCCTCTCTTTTCAAAGGAGTCCTTGCTGTAGACATTTACCCTGGAATGCTCAGCGGAATCCATACTTAGATCCACATTGAAATGTCAAAACAGCCCTGTTAGAAGATTTTCAAAAGGTTTTCATTGGTGGTATTCCGGGGCTGAGTCATTAACCTAGCAGCCAAAAATCTAAAATTTATAGGCCTGCCTTCTGGCAATGCCATCATCACCACCATCTGCATATTGATTACTGAGGTTCTGTGCCCAAAACTTGGAATGATCATAGTTGAAACTGTGTGATAAAGCAGTCTCCCCATACCATTCAACCACGTGGTATTGCGTTTACTTGAGTTTTTCAAGCTCTTCCCACTAGTGAACTTGTTTTCAAACTTTCTTGGCTCAAACAAATAAGATTGTTTTGCCAGTTTGTTCATCTCAGAGAACTGTACTACTCCATCCCTCACATCAAAGATTCTGTGTAGTAGTTGTTGATCAAATTCAAAGTCCATACCCCTAACTCGTAAGGTATACCACTGTACCAAAAACCCATCCCTTGTTTCTTCAAGTCTCCCTCTTCTTAGATTTGAATAAAATTCCCATACTAATATTGTGTACAACTTCTCATTCATAGATAACTGAGCTCCCCAGCCAATCGATTAAAACAATTTTAGAATATTTGTGAAGTTTAAAACTTCATCCGTATTAACCTAATAACTAACAATGATTGTTCTATTTCTAGATAACCAATCATTATAATCAGTTTCACATTTCGAGTCAAGGGATCTAGGTACTTGAGTGTCAACTTTTTCTTCCTTGGGTAGATGGTCCGGAAGCATTATGAGAGGTGGGTTCATCAACTGCCACCTTCTTCTCCTTTTGATTTTCAACTGCATGTGTAGGGGGTGACTGATTTCGTTCCCGCTGTTTTGCCCTTCTTGGTATCTTTTGCTGTTGGTTTGGTCGCTTTGCTGGTTTTTGGTGTTTTACCTATGGTATATGAGATTTCAAGGATTTTGTTTCTCTGGTTTTGGATTTAGAGCGATGTGCAGAGGAAATAGAGAGAGATGACAATTTTAGATTTTGAAAAACAAAAAGTGATTTAAAGTGAGTTTGAAATCCTTTGGGCTTTACAAGGCATTAAGTAGATAAATATAAGCAAGTACATTGAAAAAGGTGATTTTTAGAGATTTGAGAAGATATTTTGATGGAGAGAGTATTTATAGCTGAAGATAAAAAATCGCAGATATTTAAAGTTTAAAAAGTTTGAAAGATTTGGGTACAAAAACTGTTCATTTGATTTGCCCATCCAAGTGAGGATTATATTTAGCAATAAGATGCCAAAGTTTTTAACTTGAAACCTAGTCCAAAATATCGATCCGATTTTGTCAAAGGGTATTTTAATTTGAGAGATGGCTCTAGTAAGGTTTAGTTTTGGATTCACGTCTTCTAATTCAGCATCCAATTTTTCCATCCAAAATCAGACTTTGTCAGCATGCTGAAAGAACAAACAGTTTACTCTAAAGAATGTTAATTTCATAATTGGATAATTCCCAAACCTCTTCTCAGGTAATTGAATCTGTCTTCAGCATGGTTTGGTGAAGATATCTGCAAGATGATTATTAGTAGAAATACATTCAACACAAACATCACCTTTAAGCACATGATCTCGTATGAAATGATGTTTAATTTCAATGTTCTTAGTTCTTGAGTGCTAAACAGGACTTTTAGTCAAATTTATAGCACTATTATTGTCACCCAAAATGGGAACACACTTAAAATTAAGGCCAAAATCGAGTAGAGTATGTTTCATCTATAAAATTTGGGCGCAACAACTTCCTGTTGCTATGTATTTAGCTTTGATTGTTGAAAGAGACACACATGCTTGCTTCTTACTAAACCAAGACACTAATGAATATCCAAGAAATTGACAATGCCCACTTGTGCTTTTTCTTTCAACTTTACATCGTGCATAATCTACATTAGTGTATCCTATAAGATCAAAAGAGTTACTTCGAGGATACCATAATCCATAATCATATGTCCCAATTAATTATTTAAAAGTACGTTTTACAATACACAAATATAACTCTTTGGGACAAGATTGGAATCTTGCACAAAAGCAAACTAAGAACATGATATCAAGATGGCTAGCAGTGAGATATAGAAGACTTCCAATCATACCTCTATATTTTGATTCATCTACCTTCTTATTCTTTTCATCTTTATCAAGCTTTATTGAAGTGCTCATGAGTGTGTTGATTTCCGTGATTTATTTCAAACTGTTTGGGAAATTTTTTAGCATACTTAGCTTGATTTAGGAAGATTCCATCATTGGTTTGCTAAATTTGTAGTGCGAGAAAGAAGTTGAGTTCTTCCATCATACTCATCTTAAACTCTTACTGCATGGTCTTGGCAAATTTCTCGCATTAAAATTCATCAGCAGCTCTAAAAATAATGTCATCAATATATATTTGAACAATCAAGAGATCATCAGATTTTTAGCTTTGATAAATAATGTAGTGTCAATAACACCTCTTGAAAAACCTTTAGAGAAGAGAAAGCCACTAAGTCTTTCATACCAAACACGAGGAGCTTGTTTTAAACAACAAAGAGCTTTTGAAATTTGAAGACGTGATTTGGAAAATGTTCGTGAACAAAGCCAGGGGGTTGCTCCATATATACTTTTTCTTCAATAAAACCATCTATAAAGGATCTTTTAACATTAATTTGATAGAGCATGTAACCTTTGAAGGATGCAAAAGCAAGTAACATTCTAATAAATTCTAGTCTAGCCACAGGTGCAAATGTTTTATCAAAATCAATGCCCTCCTCTTGATTGAATTCTTGAGCAATAAGTTTAGCCTTATATCTAACAACAATACCATGTTCATCAAGTTTATTTCTAAATGCCCACTTAGTGCCAATCACGGGATGGTTAAGTGGTCTAGGAATATGTTTCCAAACTTGATTTCTCTCAAATTAATTTAATTCTTCTTACATGGCCATAATCCAAAGATTATTGCACAAAGCCACATTAATGCTATCAGGTTCCATACTTGAAAGTAAGGCAAGATTATCGATAAAGTACTCTTTGGTTTTTACACTCTATCTCAGATCTCCAATAGTTTATTCTTTTAGATGTACGAGTTTGTATTTCCATTCCTTTAGTAGAATTTGATTAGCTTGATCTTTAGCTTTTTCTTTATTATTCTCGACTTGTTGTTCTTCCAATTCTTCTTCTCTAGCATGGCTGTCAAGTGATGGAGCCTTGTGATGTTCAATGACATTTTCCTTTGAAGTACCTATATCACCATCATTTCTTCTAGAGGAATATATGTTAGATTCGTCAAATATAAAATGCACGGATTCTTCCACACATAGAGTTCTTTTATTATATACTCTACATGCCTTTTTGTTGGAAGAGTATCCAAGAAAAATAGCTCATCTAATTTGCTATCAAATTTTCCAAGATTGTCTCGAGTATTGAGGACAAAACATTTTCATCCAAAGACTTTGAAATATGAAATAGATGGACTTTGTCACATATAAGTTCAAAGGGTATTTTCCTAAGAAAAGATCTTAGCATAACTCTATTTGTAGTATAGCATGTTGTATTTACAACTTCCGCCTAGAAATTTTTTGGAAGGGAATTTTCACAAAGCATTGATCTTGTCATTTCTTGCAAGGTCCTATTCTTCCTTTCAACCACACCATTTTGTTGAGGAGTTTTTATAGCTATAAGTTATAAGAGACACCATTCTCATTAGAAAATTTTGTAAACTCATGGTTACAAAATCCTCTCCCATTGTCACTTCAATTTGAAATCAATTTGCTCCTAAGGAAATTTTGAACACAGTTGAGCAGTTTTGAAAATTTAGAAAAAACTTCATCCTTTTGCACAAGAGATAAGGTCCAAGTGAATCTCGAAAAATCATCTACTAACACATAAGCATACCTTTTACCACCAAGGCTAGTAGTCCTTATTGGTCCAAATAAATCCATATGAAAAAGTTCAAGAGTTTTTTACATTGAAATAATTTTCTTGGGTTTAAAGCATGTCTTGGTTTGTTTTCCAAATTGACAAGCACCACATATCTGGTGTTTATCAAATTTTATTTTGGACAGATCCTTTAACAAGATCTTTTAAAAAAATCTATTGATCAAATCAATAGATACATAGTCTAGCCTTCTATGCCAAAGGTAGCCATTATCATCATTCATGGAAAGGTATTTTATATCATGAGCAATAAGATCATTAAGATACAATACATAGAGATTTCCAATGTGATTTGCAATAAAGATGATTTCATCACGGAGTTATCAATGATGGTGCATGAATAATTTTCAAATTTAACTTTACAACCATTGACACATAATTGACTAATACTAAGCAAATTATACTTTAGTCTATCAATCAACAGCACTTGCTTAATGATAGTGGAGGATCCTTTACCAACATTACCTATACCAAGATTTTTTTTTCCATTTTCTTGTCTCCAAAGTGACAAATCCATCATTTGTAGCTTGAATGTCCTGTATTAGTGCTGCATTTCCAATCATGTATCTGAAGTATCTACTACCCAAAAACCACTTTGTATAGCTCATCTTTTGTGGTAAATGTACCTATATATAAGATGGAAGAGTAACTTTTGGTACACATTATTTCTTGGGTCCTCGGGGGTTAGTGATTGTTCCTTTAATTCTCCACATTGTTTTCATCCCAGATTCTACTTTCTTCCTAACATAACACTTAGATGCATTGTGTCTACCTTAACCACAATATGTGCAACAAGTATGGGTTATATATGAAGAGCTACCTTTCACAAAATAAGATTTGTAATTTCTTGGTTTGTTCACATGCCTATATCCGAGAGCATTCCTCTCTCAAGCTACACTTGCATTCCAAGTAATTTATCTAGATTGTCTTTGCCATTTTTGAACCTCTCAATACTTGTAGACAAATCATCAACTTTCTTTTTCACGTCATCAAAGTCACTAAGCATAATTTCAAGAGATATTACATTATCGCATAGACATTTGTTTTTAAGTGACATACAATGCAGAGAAGTTAAGATAACATCATTCCCAATATATGAACAATTAATGAAATCAAGTAGAGCTTTGTTCTCACTCAACAGCTTAGCATTATCATCTAACAAAGAATTAATTTTTATTTTCATTTCCTTGCTTCTCCTAGATAGCTTTTTGAGTTCATGAAACATGTTAACAAGGAGCTCACTTAGATCATCTGAATTTTCGCAAGCAGGATTGTGTACTTCAGTTATAGAATTAGAAGGAGCAAGTTTTACCTTTTCTCCCATAGCCATGAAACATATGTTGGCTATTTCATTTTTAGTTTCAGTGCGTTCTTTAGTTCTGAATTCATCTTGCTCCCAAGTCCTGATTAGCCCTATTCATTTCTTGGCCTTAACATCCTTTCTTTTCTTTTTGTTCTACTTGACTTCCCTTTCTTTTGCAACTGGGAAGTCAGCAACAAAGTATTCCGTGCTTTTACACTCATAACATTGCTGTTTGAAAGATGAAGTTTTTCTTTTCTTTTTGACAAATTTCTTTCCCTTTTTTAAGTTGCTTTTTTTGAACATTTTTTTAAAATTTTCTAGCGACCATAGATAATTTTTCAGTATCTAAATCAGTGCTATAGTCACTTTCAGATTGTTCACTGTTAGCCTCATCATCAGCAGCTTTTAAGGCATTTCCTTTTTTGCCTCTATCATCATCATCATATTCTTGAAACATTTTGAGCTTCATTTCATGAGTTAAAAGAGACGCAATCAGTTCTTCGGTTGGCAAATTATTTAAGTCTTTTAGATTCTTCTACAACCAAGGTCTTAGTTTGCCAGCTTTTTGGTAATGCATTGAGTATTTTTCTGTTTTGCCCTCCAAGCGAATAGATTTTCCTATA
>JANUWF010003005.1:0-18443 GCA_026120185.1 Voacanga thouarsii
GAACGTAATATAGGCTAAACCCGAAATATTTCACCTATCATGAATGTCTTATTAACTAAAAATTTGCCTCCAAAAAAATATAGGGCAATTTGATTCTTTTTTAATTTTTACTTTTCAAGACTGAAAAGAAAATAACATTATGATGCACCTTGATGCCTTCTCCCAATCATATCATAATGATGGGGCTGGCAACGAGGGGGGATACGGTCGCCCAAAATTTTTAAAAGTTGATTTTTTAATAAAATTAATTTTTTTAAAAAATATTCTTTTAAAATTTACCTTTTATCCCTCAATTTTTTTTAAAAAAAAATTATAACATTATCTCTCATATATCTTTTGTTGGTATTATGCCCTAAAATCAATTATTTGTATAATGTATTTTGCACATTCATTCATTAATTAAAAGGCATTCTTTATCTTTTAGTTTGTTTGATTATTTCGTGAGTGTGTGTATAAAACTGATAGATAAAATCTCAAGCACAATATACAGTGTTAAGAAAATCATGATAGAGATCATGATGTAAGATTCCCATTACGCTATATAGTATTTGTGATAAAATTATCCCTAGTTATAATATTAATGAAATAGAGTATTATTAATGAGCAAAGACTAGTACATGAGATAGAGTATTATTAATGCACAAAGATTAGCACATGTTATACTCCTTAATTGGATCAAGTGGTAGTTCTCACATCTTTGAGTATTAGGATACTCATGGTTAACATATGGATGCTTGTTGGATGAACAAGTTCATTGGATGATCTAACTATGAAATAATCACATGGAAAACTATTTAGTATTAGTGATAGAATCTCATTATAGTAGATGTGTAAGTATCCTTAGATTTGAAATCTTTGAGATACTTTGTTTACCAAGTGTTGTGTTTTGATGCCAATCCCGGGGATTTCCTATATTAAAATGGATACTTAATGCAATATAAAGTAAACAAAAATAGTCGAGAGGGTCAACAATGGGATTCAACGCTCCTAATATTAGGAGAGTATATCTCACGACAACTTCTAGTGACTTATTTCTCTAGAAATCCTTGGCCAAGTTAATTATGTATTCGAAACAATTCAAAATGATGCACTCGTTGAGTAATGGGTTTTAGGAACAAGTACTAAAGTAGTCGGGTTAGAATTAATAATATTCTAGAGAGAGTTATCATTAATTCTATACTCTAGACCAAATAAGATACAAAATGATGAAAAACCGTTTATTGCACTGATATTTACTATTGAAAGGTTCAAGTTAATCCACTTGACTTTTTGAAATTTTGGATGGCTATAATGCATTGCTTGACGCTACTCTTGATTTGCTAAATATGAATTTATTAATTAGAAAATTAATAAATTAATCATAATTATTAAGGACTACAAATCTACGTTTGGTAGGACTAATTCATATGTTGATGCCAATTGATCATAAAACCTAATAGGTCACATATACTAGATGATTTATTACCTAAGATATTGTTTGATAATATTATGGGATTATTTGTGAGAAAAAAATAATATTGTGGTTAAATTATATGCGGATTATAATTCAAGGGTCTAATTGCTATTATTGTTAATTAAATCCTAATCCTATAAGAGTCTGGGTATGTTTTTTTATGGGAACTCGTAAGATTATAATAACAGATATAGATGTGTTTCTATGGGTGATCCTAAAATTATTCTTCTTCACTTTAAAACCCTAACTGTCGCTACTAAAATTTGCTAGCCAAAATTGACAAAATTTTTCCTGGAATACTAGCCTCGTGTGGATTTTGTTAGAGGCACCCCTCTTGGGACGCAATGGTTTCATGGAATTGAACGAACAAAGAGAACGCCATTGGTGTTCGTGACTTGAGTGATCCAGGACGTTGTTTCTTGGACGCAGGAGTCTGCAATTTTGTCTGGAATTCCAAAAAGTTTTGAAAGACTCGTAGAATTCTTGAAAGCAATCCTTCACCCCTTTTAACTTGTTTTGTTTACATAAAAGTGATCCATGGTTAGGTTTCATGTTTTAATTCTTCCGCTTTTGAAACCCAACAGTGGTATTAGAGCTTACTTATATATGAACTTATGGGCTTTATTTAAGTGATGTTTGATCGGTTCAAATGGACTTTTTCGATTTTATGTTTTTATGTGATCATTAAATATACATAAGATTGTGTTACACTAGATTTAATAATATATAGAATCATTTTCTGTCAGTTTCTTCCGCACAAAAGGGTTTCTAAAACTTTGTACTATAAAGGATTTTTGAAGTCCAAGTGTTCTGACATTATAGTATGTTGTTTTAGAAGAATTATCATGATACTGATTATAACCTTGTGTAAATATATATTAACATGTATCTCTAACTTACACTGATAAAGAATCAGGTTTCTAAAATATAAGGAATGAAAAATTTGCAGGTTTGAAGGCCAAGCAACAGGTTGAGGAAGTTCAAGCTGGCAACCAGCTTTACACAACCATAGGCTGATTAGATTTTCATCTAGCTGGCGACTGGTTTTGCAAAGCTTGTGGCTGGCTTGAAGAGTTCAAGTCAATAATTGGCTTTAATTGCCATGCCCTAGCTTGAAGATGCTCAAACCATCATAAGGCTCTAGTTGGTTCCGTTTGAAGTAGTTCAAACCAGTATAAGCACTTGGTTATATTTTAATACATAATAATATTTTTTAAAAAATTGCAATTGGTTTTGGATCACACATTTATGCTTTGTATTTATTTATTTTTTTCCTAGTTATTTTGGCATGTGGCTGGTTATGGACTAAGAACTAATTTATTTTGATCATACATGTTTATTACTTTGGTTTTAAATAAATAGGACATGCGTGTCCTGTCTTCTCTATAATTCTTGCATGCTTCTCTTCTCATCTAGAATTTCTCTCGAATATAACTTTAGATTTCTCCATTAGGAATTTATATAATTAGATTGTGTAGGCTAGATATGATTAGAAATAATTTTACAGGAATATGGAGATGGCGACCAAGAACAAGTAAGAGGATATTGGACCAAAAGCTATGGAACTTGGGTGTGGGTCTTTTGTCAAATGATAAGATCTTCTTCCTAACATGCATGAACATATAGGTTTGACCAAATTAATTTCCTATTAGGCTTAAAAAAATTAATCTAGTAAGGTCCATAACCAGGCTACGTAATTGTATTTATTACCATTTTATTCATATGTTGTTTACTGATAATTATGCATGCCAAATGATATGACCATTAATAAAGAAATTAAATCCCTCGAATAATATTAAATCTAAAAGCCTTTTATTAATATAGTAAAAACGAGAGTTGTTCTTCAAAATCATGTTATGGGCCATATCTAAGCCTACTTGACGTTGAGTATATTTGAGCTATGAAATTCGATTCTAGATTAATGGGTTATATTTAACTAATAGTTTTTTTCTCAGTTGGGTATACCCCATGTATTAGACATATTGGAGGTAAAGTTAGGGTAGCACTAAATCTTTAATATTAAAATATGTTAATCACCAAATGATTCGGTAGTTGCATTGAATGTAATTGATATTGGATATCTACCACTAAACCTAAGGGTGGTTTGTTGGACATACCCAAGATCATTCTTAAGGAATTTGGATACCGGTTCATCAGGGAAGCTTCCAATGGGCTTTCTAGAATCGATAGTGGGGGTTATTAGTTTAAGTAAAATAGTAGAGTAAATATACACATAATTAAAGACCTAGTTAATTGCATCTTAGTTGCATATAAATTAACTGATATCTCTTATCTTTTATCTAGGTCATTTACATCATGACAACCAATTTGAACTTACGTAGCATCTTGGAAACAAATAAACTTACCGAGTCTAACTTCTTAAACTGGTATAGAAATTTGAGAATCGTTCTCAAGTTTGAAAAGTTACTTTACATGCTTGATACTCCTATTTTAGCAACTCTAGCTATTGATGCTCCTGCTGATAAGTATGATGTCCATAAGAAGCACAAGGAGAACAATGACACAACATCTTGCATCTTGTCTAGGCGTCAATGAACTTTGAGCTTCAAAAGTAGCATAAGTGTATAGATGCTTATTCTATCATCTTCTATTTGAAGGAATTGTTCAATGAACAAGCCAGAATGGAAAGATAAGAGATCTCAAAGCAATTATTTCGTTCTAAGATGGCAGAGGGTAAGTCAATAGCAATACATGGACTTAAGATAGTGTGATTGATTGAGAAGCTTAGATCACTTAGGTTTGTAATGAACCACAAGTTAAGTATTGACTTAATTCTTTAATTTTTGTCAAATAGTTTGTCATAATTCATGATGGATTGCTAGAAGAATAAGATTAATCCACTTTGCTTGAGTTGATTAAGCTTCTTAAGACTGCAAAAATTTCTATTACGAAACAGAACAATGCAGCAATGTTGGTTAATTCTTCAACTCCTTCTAAGTAGATGAAAGTTCTTAAGAAGAAGATGAAGAATCTAATCAAGCCTAAATGTGGAACAAAGAAGAAGGAGATTGCAACCAAAGGACCATATCACCATTATGGTAAGATGGGCCATTGGACACACAACTGCAAGAGTTACCTGGAGACCATGAAGGAGAAAAAGGAGAAGGAAAAATTTGTTGGCATTTCTACTTTTACTCCTACTATATTTATGATTGAGATTAATACTATTTTTAAAAATAGGATATGGGTAGGTACTAGTTGTAGATATCATTTATGCACTAATATGCAGAGATTTATGAGCAATAGGAGGCTAGAGAAAGGTGATGTGGATCTATGAAGCTGGAAATAGAGCAAAGATTACTATTCTTGGAGTGGGGGACTTATTATCTGAACTTACCTTCTAGATTAATTCTAGAACTATCAAACTGTTATTATGTTTCAAATTTATTAAAAAATATTATCTCAACTGCTTATTTAGATATAGATGGTTTTCATTTGATTTTTAAGAATAAAAGTTATTTTTTTTTTCATTAAATGATATCTATTATAGTACTACAACTTTGTTAAATAGTTTATAAGTTCTAGACGTGGACAATTAAGTTCTCAACATAAACTAAAAGAAACAAAAAAAAGATAACACAATCTCATCTTACTTATGGCATTGTCATTTAGGCTATGTAAAGAAGAATCACATTTCTAATTTACACAAGTTTGGTGACTTAGGATTATTTGATTATGAATCATATAGTACATGTGAATATTGTTTATTTCGTAAACTGACTAAACCCTTTATTTTTTTTTTCTAGAAAAGAGAATAAGGCTAAGTAGTTGTTGGAAGTAATACATACCGATATATTTTTAATGTTATACCCTAAGGATAATCATTTGTATATTGTATATGACATATTTATATAATAAAGACATTCTTTATCTTATCAGTTTGTTTCATTTATACTTCATGTGCATGTAAGCTGTTAGATAAAGTCCCAAATGCAACATTATGTTAAGAAAACTGATAGGGCCTAAATTGTCATATATTTTCCTAATTATTTTAGTATATTTTGTGATACTTTTAATACAATAACTAGTCATATTTTTTTTTATTTATATTTCACTTATAAAAATATTTTTTTGTGATTTTATGCAAAATTAGGTTAGTTTAGAGTTAATTGGAGAACTTCACGAGTAAAGACACGGGACCAAGCCAAGAAAACAGACTTGGCGCCGGTCCTAGACTGGGAAAATAGAACAAAAGAGAAAAAAATAGATGAAATGGAGGAGCTATATTAGAAATTAATTAAAAGAAAAGAAAGAACAAGAAAATCCTGGGAAGGACGAAAAACATCCGTGGGATGATTGAATAAATTGAAGCCGTAGCTTAATAAAAAGATAAACAAAAGGAAGAAAAGACGGTGGCTCATGGTTACTGAACTGAACAAACAAACAAAGCTAAAAGGAAAAAAAGTATAATAAACATCCTTGGGAGGATGTTGAACATCCTTAGGAGATTGCAAGAACGGAGAATGGCTTGAGGTGGTTGGCAGCTTGTTAGCTTGGCAAAGAACAAAGAAATGACATCGGCTTAATCGCGGCTTGGTTGGGTGCTTGCGGCTCGAGTGAGCCGACGGCAAAAAGAAAATGCAGTCCAGTGGCTCGGCTTCAGCGAATTTAAAGGAAATTATTGCGGCTCGTCATCAGCTTTTGTTCAATCTAACTTCCGCAATAATGTCTCTTTAGTGCAAAATGACAACAAAACAAAGTTGCCAATTCTTTCACAATTTAAGTCGGTGGCTTTCTTTATTTTTATTTTAAATTCTATTAGGAAATTACTCCTTCATGGTGTAGGATTTTTAGAATGTTCTTGTGCCTCTAATTGGCCATCCATGTATGTAATCAAAGGGTGCACTACATAGAGACTTAGACATCTTTTAGAGTGCACCAAATTACTGTTTTCTCGAGTGAAGTTTGTCATTCAAGGAGAATTTGTTTTGAAGAAGTTTTCATTGGAAATTGAAAGGCTTGTGTATGAGTATTTATCTCTTTCCTTTGTTTTCTTTTTCTTGAACAATGATGAATTTAATTCTTTAATTGTATTTAGATATTTTTTTTAGATTTATGATTTTGAGTTAATTTAGTTCTTTGATCAATTTATTATTTATCTTGGGATTTGATTACTTATTTTTGTTACGTAGTAGATTAATTAATTCTTATTATTAACTTGCTTGAAAAATGGATTGATAATTACTTCAACTAATTCATTTCATATTTGTTATCTCTTAACTTGCTTTAAAAAAATAGATTAATTGTCAAGAACATGGGTAATTAAAGGTTAGTTGATAATTGTTAGAATATAAATTCATTGACTAATTTCAAGCTTTAAATCACCTATAATATAGGAATTTATATGAGGATTGATTTTAATTCAACTTTTGAGTAACTCTAGTGAGATAGAATATATCTATTAAGTTACTTAGAAGATAGGAAATCATGGACTGCAAACGAAGTGGTTCTAATTTATTCCTTCATGAGATTAAGATGATAATTGATTGTGATATTTGCTAAGTGATTCATTGTTATGTTTTCAAAAGTATTTGTCTAAATTGCATATTTTTACATCCTTGAGTTATATATATATATATATATATATATATATATATATATATATTATTTTATTTTTATCATCTTATCATTTTATTGGGTCGGTTAAACAATGAATGAAAAGTGATTAGTGTGTACTTGTTCCTTTGAAAAGTTAATTTCCTATACTATGCTTGCAATGAGTATACTTACCTGTATGTGTATTTTAGGATTAATATTTTAATTAAAACTTGGCTAAGGGATGGATTTAAATTTAATAATTGTTATACATCTAAAATTTATGCATAAAAAACCGTCATAAAGATCATGATGTGAGATTCCTACTATGCTTGATTGTGTTTGTGCTTAAATTATCATTAGTCATAGTTTTAATGAGATAGGACATTATTAATACGCAAAGATTAGCATATGGTTGTTGGATTATATGCCCTCTTAGACTAGGTTTCTGATGTAAAATCGAATATTTTAATAAAAGAATTTATTTTCAGAGATTGTTTGTGAATTTATTTTTTGTTTGTGCACGATTTTCGTTTGGAACAGACCCATTGTGTTTAAATAAGTGATCCATGTGAATGGTGGTCTTTCACAGTAAGGTATGGATCATGGGTTATTTAACACATAAACATTTGTTCTTAGCCTATTGATGAGACTGGGAACCTCATCATGTTTAGGTTATTATGTTATGAATTCCAAATAGGGAATGACTTACCTTTAGCCAGTGAGTAGTCCACTCACTTCATAACATAAGCGTATTTCGAATACGTAGAACATGACCTGTAGTAGTGGTTTCTCAAAGTACTATACGGTAGAAACCTAGACTACTACCGCTACAGCGTGGACTAGTACTCTACGACTTGAGTATGAGTTGGTGGTCTGGCAACGCTGGAAGCATATACTTTGATTTGCTATAATTGAGGTTCTATTGTAGGGCCCATATACTTACATGTTGGGTATGTGTGACTAGTTAGTTCAGACAGACTTATACAAGATAGTTTATGCACTATATCGCCCCTTGTGGTTGTCCGAATGGTCTAAATTAACCAGGGCCCTGGGAAACATGACTTGGATGTTTGCTTCAGGGTAGCTCCTTTGGAAAGCGGAAACACTCCAGGAAGTCGTGGATCATTGGACTAGAAGCCTAAGGATGGTAGATGTCATTTAGAGGGGTGTTAGTATGCTTCTTCCTCTCTAAATGTACGCCGATGTGTAGAGGGGTATTTTAGTCATTTCACGTGTAGGTCGGAGACTTTGCTAACGCAGCATTATCCTTGGGGTCAATATTTCCTTATGGTGATATTAGGAAATATTTAAAATGCAAAATACAGCTATTTTTATGGCAAGGGTATTTTGGTCATTTTAGTAGCCAAGGCGGTGTGTCATTTGGTCCCCAGTATAGACCGTGAGTCCTAATTAAATATGGGCTAAAGAATTGATCTTAATTTAAATGGAATTTATTTCATTTAAGTAGCCTGATTTAATTATTGGGCTAGAATAAAATAAAGGTCCATGGAGAGAGAGAATTAATTAAATTAGTTTGGTGGGTTAATTAATTATTCAGGGCTTTAGCCCAGTTTGAATAATTAAAGATTAACCTGGGACTAAACTAATATAGGCTTAATTAATTGGACTAGTTTATTTGGGCTGAAAAAATTAATTATTTATTAATTGGGCCAATTATTTGGTTTTAGTTAGAATAATTAATTAAGCCCAAAAGGTTAAACTAAGAGTCCAATGGCCCAATCCAGTTTAACCTAGGGTTTTATTTAGGTTAAACAGGAGATAAGGGAGAGACGGTATTTTTTTTCCCCCGGTGCTTCCTCTCTGTGAAAAATACCAGACGTTTTTTCCTCCCTCTCCAGAAAATATTCTTTAGCCCTAAGTTGTTCACCAAACGAGATTAGGCAGACCATATACTGGAAGATCGAAAGTTAGGCGTTCATCTACATACAAAGACGAAGTAGAAGGCTTGCAGGGATTGCACCAGAGGCTTCTACGAGCGTGCCTACCCCAGTTCCGTATATTCCAGTTCAGCCGAGTGTGAGATCAACAAGAAGAGGTAAAAGAAAATATTTTTTCCCCCTTTTTCTTCTTCACGCAGGTGTGCTGCGTTTTTGTTGTTCACGTGGCTGGTTTTTTGGCTATGTTTGGCTTGCAATTTTATCTTCAATTGGTATCAGAGCATGAAGATATTTGCACATATAGGAAGCCTGTATGCTAGTTAATAAAATTGGACAGTTATGTGTGATTAACTGTGATCCTTCGCTGGTTTTTTTGGTATGGATAGATGACTTGTTAAACCTCTCGGATAGAGGTATAGGTGAGATGTAATTCACTGTTTTTCCGAGAATAAATCGTGTAAACCCAATTTTAAAGGGTATAGGCGGTTGTTGGTTTTTGGTTTTATTGATTTTGGTTGAAATTAGAGGGCAAAATCAAGTAAATCCATCGCAAAAAAAAAAAAAAAACCAGAAGAAAACGCAACAGAAGAAAATCGCACTGGAAAATTGAAGCAGACGGCCGAGCCGAGCCACCAGCAGCGTCTGTGCCTGGAACAAGGAGGACGGCTCGGCTTTGTGGCTTACCGGCTCGGCTGCATCGGATGGAATTCAATTTGCGAAATTCGAAAGTCTTCTCGCGGGTCAGCACCGGGGCGGGTCGCGGGCTTGGATGGTCCATGATGCGGTTGTTCCGGTGCGGCGGGTGTTGTGGACCGATGACCAGAATTGTTTTGTTCCTGTGCGGCGGATGCAGTGAACCAATGGGAAATTTTTTTTTTCCCTTGTAATTTTCTTGCATTTTCTTTTTTGTTTTGGGGTCCATACCAGGCGAAGTTAATATTTTTGCAATATTTAATATTCATGGAATATATTTGCATGAAAAATATTAGTAAAGGATTTTAGGATTAAACAAGATCATTAATTAATTAATTAATTAATGTGTTTAATTCTATTATTTGGGCACTTAGGTTTAAAAAATAGAAAAGCATGAAAACGTTTATTGTTTTCTAGCATGCTATTTTTTTATGTACCTATGTGTGCTTTTTCTCAAAGACCAAAGTCTTTGGGAACTTTTTGTTTTGGCAAGAAAAAATATTTTTCTTTAAAAACTAAATGGTTATTTTAATTGGTACAAAAATTAATCCTTGAATATTTTCTCAAAGGATTTAATCATTGACATTGAAAATATATTGGATTTAGATATTTTTGTAAATTAAAATGGAGAGCCATTTTGTTTTGTTTTGGACTAGAAAAATGATTTTGTCAAATAAGCTTGAGACCAAAGTCTCTAGAAAGTTTTAATTGGAAATTTTTGAAATCATTAAATTTTAACTTAAATAAAATTAGTCCATGGAGGAAATCTCTCAAAGGATATAAGCCTTGATATAGAGATTTTATTGGACTTAGATATTTTATTTTTGAGTTAAGGAAAAACTTAATGGAAATTTTAAAAGGATATTTTTTCCAGAAAACCTTTATTTTAAAAGACTAAGTGGGAGAGGGGTTCCAACGGCCCCACGGCTTCCATCACGGTCCTCATTAAAGATCGTGGATCCCCTCGCGTCACCCTGGGAGTGAACCCGTATAGGATGGGGATACCACAAGGATCTAGATTTAATAGAATGGTGTAATTAATAACCCGGGGCACGTACTATGATCGGCCAGCCCACGTTGGAGGTTATAGTGCGAGGTATGTCCATAGGAAATGAGAGGAAACGGCCATCCCACGATGGAGTTATTCTCTAGAGCATTACCTAGAAGGGAAATTAATTTGTGGTGGTTAATACACTTAGCTTAGGAAATTGTTAATCTTCCCAAGAAGCTATGTCAGTTTTCCTAAGAGCCAAATTATTTTCAGTGCACAAATTTCATTTTGTTTTCACAAACTAATTTCTTTCTTTTATTTTCGATTTTAAAAAATGGTGGGAGGTTCTTTTAGTCCATTGGCCGTTATTCTCAGAGAGAATAAGTTAACGGGTCCAAACTATGTGGACTGGAAAAGGAACCTGGACATAATACTCACAGCTGAGGAGTATAAGTATGTCCTTTACGAAACCTGCCTTGTTATCGGGGAAGGTTCCACCGCTGAAGAGCGAGAGGTTGAAAAGGCATGGAAGAAAGCAGACGAAATAGCACGTTGCTATATGTTAGCTTCCATGTCTAATGTGCTCCAGTCAAAACACGAGCACATGGCTTCTGCATATGATATAAGTCAATCATTGGCAACAATGTTCGCAGACAAGAGCCGGCCCGCAAGGCAGGAGGCTCTTCGAACTATTGTGAACACTAAGATGGCTGAGGGAGCATCAGTCCGAGAGCATATGCTCAAGATGATTGCTGCTTTCGATGAGGCAAAAATCTTAGGGGCTGTCATTGACCCCGAGAGCCAAGTGGACATGGTTCTCGAATCTCTACCGGGCTCTTTCACTCAGTTCAAGTTAAACTATAACATGAACAAGTTGAATATGAGTTTAACTGAACTGTTAAAGGAGCTCCAGATGGCGGAGAAGGTCATGAAGCCGCAGGCTAAGGCCATGATTGCTAAGGCCTCTTCTTCAAGAACTGGGCCTAAGCCCAGAAAGTTCAAGAGGAAGAAGGGGAATGCAGCAGCCCAACCCAAGAACCAGCCCAAGGACAAACCAAAGGGCAAGTGCTTCAAGTGTGGAAAGAAGGGACACTGGAAAAAGAGTGTCCAGGATCTTCGAGGCCAAGAAAAACCCCACGAGGTAATGTTTACTATCTAGAGTCCATATCAATGGTAGGATCAACTTCCACTTGGATTGTTGATTCAGGAGCCACTGATCATATCTGTAACTCCTTGCAGGGGTTTAGGAAGATAAGAAAACTCAAGAAGGGCGAACATGGGCTTCGAGTGGGTAATGGAGCACAAGTCTGGGCCCTTGCAGTGGGAGAGCTGGATCTTATTTTTGATTGTAATAAGATAGTGGTTTTAAAAGACATTTTATATGTACCTGGTTTTCGTCAGAATTTGATTTCAGTTGCAAAACTTATTAATCAAGGATATTCTCGTATCTTTCCATTCCGGTATTTCTATCGGTAGAGATGGAGAAATTTTATGTACTGGGCACATGTATGGAAATTTGTTCTTTTTAAACCCTATTAACAAACAATCAAATAACGCTCAGTCTGAAACTTTAACTAAGAAGAGAAAGACCAATATCAATGATTCATACCTTTGGCATCTGAGGTTGGGTCATATTAACTCAACCAGGATTCAGAGGCTAATCCATGATAGGACTTTGGGCTCATTGAGATTGGAAAGTTGGCGTCAGTGTGAATCCTACCTGATGGGAAAAATGACCAAAATGTCTTTTACACCAAAGGCGGATAGAGCCAAGGAGGTGTTGAGTCTTGTTCACACTGATGTGTGCGGTCCATTGTCTACACCAGCTAGGGGAGGTTTTGAGTACTTCATCACGTTCACGGATGATTGTACGAGGTATGGTTTCATTTACCTGATGAGACACAAGTCTGACTCTTTTGACAAGTTCAAAGAGTTTAAGGCTGAAGTGGAGCGTCGGACAGGTAAATTAATCAAAACCTTACGATCGGATCGTGGTGGAGAGTACCTCCTAGGTGAATTCAAGGACTACATGGTACATCATGGGATAGTATCCCAGCTCTCTGTGCCGGGAACCCCCCAGCAGAACGGAGTAGCTGAGAGAAGGAACAGGACGTTGATGGAAATGGTCCGAAGCATGATGTCTCATGCTACTCTTCCAGTATCCTTCTAGGGATATGCCCTGGAAACAACGGCATATATTCTGAACTTGGTGCCTTCCAAGTCAGTACCTAGGACTCCCTATGAGATGTGGACTAGGCGTAAGCCAAGTCTGAATCATCTCAGGATTTGGGGGTGTCCAGCTTATGTACTTATCAAGGGAGACAAGTTGGAACCAAGATCAGAATTATGCTATTTTGTTGGGTATCCAAAAGGGACAAAAGAAGGCTACTTTTATCATCCTAAGGAGCAGAAGGTACTAGTCAGTACCAATGCTAGATACTTGGAAGATAATCAAAGTACTTCCTCTAAAGGTTCAACGAGGTTGGAACTGCAGGAGAAGTTATCTATGGAATCAACTTCTTCTGACCCGATTTTGGAACAAGAAGAGGCACAGCCTCAAGAGCCTGTGCAAATGGAGCCTCGTCGTAGTGGGAGAGTGTCTAGGGTTCCGGATAGATGGACTGGAGAAGCCTTTGAGCTGGTCTCCGACCATCAGGAACAAGACCCCACTAGATACGAGGAGGCTATTGCTGATACCGATGCAAATTTGTGGCATGAAGCAATGAAAGCCGAGATTGAGTCTATGTACCTCAATCAGGTTTGGGATCTTGTAGCTTCACCTGAAGGGATAAAACCCATTGGGTGCAAGTGGGTATACAAGAGAAAGAGAGGAGTGGACGGGAAGGTGGAAACTTTCAAAGCTAGGCTTGTGGCGAAAGGGTATACTCAGAAAGAGGGAATCAATTATGAGGAAACCTTTTCCCCGGTAGCCATGCTTAAATCCATCCGCATCCTCCTTGCCATCGCATGTTACTATGACTATGAGATATGGCAAATGGATGTCAAGACGGCATTTTTAAATGGCCATCTTAGCGAAGACATCTATATGTCCCAACCGGAAGGCTTCATTGCTGAAGGCCAGCAATTCATGGTTTGCAAGCTTAAGAAGTCCATTTATGGACTTAAGCAGGCATTGAGAGCATGGAACATTCATTTTGATGAGACCGTAAAGTCTTATGGTTTTATTCAAAACGAAGATGAACCATGCGTGTACAGGAAACTTGAAGGCATTAATGTGGTTTTTCTTGTCCTTTATGTGGATGACATTCTACTCATTGGAAATAATGTAGGGACATTATCATCTACAAAGGTTTGGCTGTCTAGTCAATTCAGTATGAAGGACTTGGGAGAAGCCAGCTACATTCTCGGGATAAGGCTTCTTAGAAATAGGAAGTAGAGAATGTTAGGATTATCCCAAGTGACATACATTGACAAGATGCTGGCCAAGTACAGCATGGACTCATACAAGGGAGCTCTAATCCCTTGCAGACATGGGTTGTCATTTTCTTCGAAGGACTGTCCTAAGTCTCAAGAAGAAAAGGACAGAATGAGTAGGATTCCCTACGCTTCGGCTGTGGGAAGTCTCATGTACGCCATGCTATGTACTAGGCCAGATATCTGTTTTGCCATGGGCTTAGTTAGCAGATATCAGTCAAACCCAGGGGAGGTTCATTGGCAAGCTGTAAAGCATATTCTCAAGTACCTCAAGGGAACGAGAGATTATATGCTGGTTTACAGGGCTGATGATTTGGTTCCTACAGGATACACAGACTCAGACTTCCAGGCGGATAAGGATGAGAGAAAATCCACTAGTGGATATGTCTTCACCTTGTCTGGATGAGCTATTTCATGGAGGAGTATCAAGCAATATTGTATTGCTGACTCAACCATGGAAGCTGAGTATGTGGCAGCTTCGGAAGCATCCAATGAAGCAGTTTGGCTCCGGAAGTTCCGTTCAGAACTTGGAGTCGTACCACATATGGACAGGCCGGTTGTGATGTATTGCGACAATACTGGAGCAGTATCATAATCTAAGGAGCCTCGGAACCACAAGAAGGGGAAACACATCGAGAGGAAGTACCACCTGATTCGGGATTTCATCCAGAGACGAGAAGTCGTGGTGGAGCATATTACCTCAGATAACAATCTAGCAGATCCATTCACCAAGCCTTTGGCTGAGAGAGTCTTCAAGAGATACTTAGACGCCATAGGGGTGGGCACCTATGGACTTACCTAGTCTTAGAGTGCAAGTGGGAGATTGTTGGATTGTATGCCCTCTTAGACTAGGTTTCTGATGTAAAATCGAATATTTTAATAAAAGAATTTATTTTCAGAGATTGTTTATGAATTTATTTTTTGTTTGTGCACGATTTTCGTTTGGAACAGACCCATTGTATTTAAATAAGTGATCCATGTGAATGGTGGTCTTTCACAGTAAGGTATGGATCATGGGTTATTTAACACATAAACATTTGTTCTTAGCCTATTGATGAGACTGGGAACCTCATCATGTTTAGGTTATTATGTTATGAATTCCAAATAGGGAATGGCTTACCTTTAGCCAGTGAGTAGATCACTCACTTCATAACATAAGCGTATTTCGAATACGTAGAACAAGACCTGTAGTAGTGGTTTCTCAAAGTACTATACGGTAGAAACCTAGACTACTACCGCTACAACGTGGACTAGTACTCTACGACTTGAGTATGAGTTGGTGGTCTGGCAAAGCTGGAAGCATATACTTTGATTTGCTATAATTGAGGTTCTATCGTAGGGCCCATATACTTACATGTTGGGTATGTGTGATTAGTTAGTTAAGACAGATTTATACAAGATAGTTTCTGCACTATATCGCCCCTTGTGGTTGTCCGAATGGTCTAAATTAACCAGGGACCTGGGAAACATGACTTGGATGTTTGCTTTAGGGTAGCTCCCTTGGAAAGCGGAAACACTCCAGGAAGTCGTGGATCATTGGACTAGAAGCCTAAGGATGGTAGATGTCATTTAGAGGGGTGATAGTATGCTTCTTCCTCTCTAAATGTACGACGATGTGTAGAAGGGTATTTTAGTCATTTCACGTGTAGGTCGGAGACTTTGCTAACGCAGCATTGTCCTTGGGGTCAATATTTCCTTATTGTGATATTAGAAAATATTTAAAATGCAAAATACAGCTATTTTTATGGCAAGGGTATTTTGGTCATTTTAGTAGCCAAGGCGGTGTGTCTTTTGGTCCCCAATATAGACCGTGAGTCCTAATTAAATATGGGCTAAAGAATTGATCTTAATTTAAATGGAATTTATTTTATTTAAGTAGCCTGATTTTATTATTGGGCTAGAATAAAATAAAGGTCCATGGAGAGAGAGAATTAATTAAATTAGTTTGGTGGGTTAATTAATTATTCAGGGCTTTGGCCCAGTTTGAATAATTAAAGATTAACCTGGGACTAAACTAATATAGGCTTAATTAATTGGACTAGTTTATTTGGGCTGGAAAAATTAATTATTTATTAATTGGGCCAATTATTTAGTTTTAGTTAGAATAATTAACTAAGCCCAAAAGGTTAAACTAAGAGTCCAATGGCCCAATCCAGTTTAACCTAGGGTTTTATTTAGGTTAAACAGGAGATAAGGGAGAGACGGTATTTTTTTTTCCCCCGGTGCTTCCTCTCTGTGAAAAATACCAGACGTTTTTTCCTCCCTCTTCAGAAAATATTCTTTAGCCCTAAGTTGTTCACCAAACGAGTTTAAACAGACCATATACTGGAAGATCGAAAGTTAGGCGTTCATCTACATGCAAAGACGAAGTAGAAGGCTTGCAGGGATTGCACCAGAGGCTTCTACGAGCGTGCCTACCCCAGTTCCGTATATTCCAGTTCAGCCGAGTGTGAGATCAACAAGAAGAGGTAAAAGAAAATATTTTTTTCCCCTTTTTCTTCTTCACGCAGGTGTGCTGCGTTTTTGTTGTTCACGTGGCTGGTTTTTTGGCTATGTTTGGCTTGCAATTTTATCTTCAATGGTATATCTCTTAATTAGATCAAGAGGCAGTTCTCATTTCTGTGAGTAATGGGATACTCAAGATTAATATGTAGATACTTGTTATTTGAACAAGTTCATCAGATGACCTACCTATGAGATATCACATGGATAACTATCTAGTCCTAGTAATAGAATCTCACTATAGTAAACGTATAAGTATCATTAGATTTGAAATTTCTAAGGTACTTTGTTTACTAAGCATTGTAATTTGATTCCAATCTTTGTAGTCCTTACAAGACTGCCTATGGGATAGATATTAGGCACAACGTGAAGTAAACAAAAGTAGTTGTGAGGGTTAATAAAGGATTCACCACTCCTAATAGTTGGGGAGTATATCTCAAGACTACTTGCAAAAATCATTACTCGAGAAGTCCTTAGCTAAGGCAACTATGTGTTGGAAATAGTTTCAATTGATACACATATTAAGTAATGGATTTTGGGAACAAGTACTAAAATATTTGGACCAAAATTAATCAATATTTTAGAGGAAGTTAGCTCTAATTTCATACTCTAAATCGAATGAGATATTATATGGTCAATGAGTGTATTGTACTGTCTTTTTGCTATCAAAAGGTTCGTGTTAAGCTACTTAACTTTCTGGACTATTAGGTGGTCATCATGTATTCCTAGATGCCGCTCATGACATGCTAAATATGGATTTATTAATTAGAGAATTAATAAATTAATTCTAATTAGAATTAATAAGTTAATTCTAATTATTAAGGATTATTAATCCTAAAGATTTTGGGATTAATTCATATTTCACTACAAATGGACCAAGAAATCTAATAGTTCATACACAATAGAGAATTAGAAATCGAGATGTCATTTGATAACATTTGAGGATTTAATTGTGAATATAAGAAGTTGTTGTAGTTGAATTATAATTAGTTATAATTCATGGGTCAAATTTTAAAAGGTGAAAGTTTATCGTGTAACACCCCTACTAAGTGGCCTAAATGACCAGGGAATGTCGCCCCATCCTTTTAGATAAGGGGTCTTCATAACAACGGAAGAAAAGAAAGCAATAAGGTATAACTAACATTAACTTCAAAGTGGAAATTGAATTACTAACTAAATAAATCCCAATATAGAACCACAAGGATAAAACTCTGTAAGCCAAATGAAATCCTTATACATTATCACTAGAGTAATGGTAGAAGAGTATCAAAACCTAATCTATTACAAAATGATCTTCAGCACTTGGTCTTGATAAACATACACTACCCTGAAAAAAAAATTAAGGTTTGGAAAAGTTGTGTGAGATTATAAATAATCTCAATAAGTCCGCAATATGTGAAAGTGATAGTTACGAAATCAATGACATAATGCATGCTTATGAAATAAATTGAACGGATGTAAACAACAGAAAATTTGCATTTGTCCATCTCAAATCCTTTGTCAAGTTTTATCCCTTTTTTTTTTTTTTTTTGAAGAGAGAACCACAAGTACGATTGATTAAGAAATGTGTATAAGAATTTTGTTGGGCAATCAATTCATGTCAAAATTCCTAGAACAAGAATTCGTTTTTGCAAAAGTCTTGAATCTATCGTTATTCAACCATATCGCGTATTGAGACTATAGATAATCAATACCATACAAATATGGCTATGGCATGTACAACAAAAGAAAAACAATAATCACGTGTAGGCGATCAACCTACAAAGAGAATGCTCCTCCTTCTTCTCTCTTACACATTTGCCTTAGGCCTAGATATCCCACGTTCGTCCGTCAGATTTTTCAAAACTCCACTGCTAGCTAAGGACCTGGCTAAACTACTAGGACTGACGCCCCATTTGGAAAGGACAGTTTC
>JANUWF010003006.1:0-16397 GCA_026120185.1 Voacanga thouarsii
CCAAACGAAAATCGTGCACAAACAAAAAATAAATTCACAAACAATCTCTCGAAAATAAATTCTTTTATTAAAATATTCGATTTTACATCGAAACCTAGTCTAAGAGGGCATATAATCCAACAACCATATGCTAATCTTTGCGTATTAATAATTTCCTATCTCATTAAAACTATGACTAATGATAATTTAAGCACAAACACAATCAAGCATAGTAGGAATCTCACATCATGATCTTTATGACGGTTTTTTATGCATAAATTTTAGATGTATAACAATTATTAAATTTAAATCCATCCCTTAGCCAAGTTTTAATTAAAATATTAATCCTAAAATACACATACAGGTAAGTATACTCATTGCAAGCATAGTATAGGAAATTAACTTTTCAAAGGAACAAGTACACACTAATCACTTTTCATTCATTGTTTAACCGACCCAATAAAATGATAAGATGATAAAAATAAAATAATATATATATATATATATATATATATATATATATATATATAACTCAAGGATGTAAAAATATGCAATTTAGACAAATACTTTTGAAAACATAACAATGAATCACTTAGCAAATATCACAATCAATTATCATCTTAATCTCATGAAGGAATAAATTAGAACCACTTCGTTTGCAGTCCATGATTTCCTATCTTCTAAGTAACTTAATAGATATATTCTATCTCACTAGAGTTACTCAAAAGTTGAATTAAAATCAATCCTCATATAAATTCCTATATTATAGGTGATTTAAAGCTTGAAATTAGTCAATGAATTTATATTCTAACAATTATCAACTAACCTTTAATTACCCATGTTCTTGACAATTAATCTATTTTTTTAAAGCAAGTTAAGAGATAACAAATATGAAATGAATTAGTTGAAGTAATTATCAATCCATTTTTCAAGCAAGTTAATAATAAGAATTAATTAATCTACTACGTAACAAAAATAAGTAATCAAATCCCAAGATAAATAATAAATTGATCAAAGAACTAAATTAACTCAAAATCATAAATCTAAAAAAAATATCTAAATACAATTAAAGAATTAAATTCATCATTGTTCAAGAAAAAGAAAACAAAGGAAAGAGATAAATACTCATACACAAGCCTTTCAATTTCCAATGAAAACTTCTTCAAAACAAATTCTCCTTGAATGACAAACTTCACTCGAGAAAACAGTAATTTGGTGCACTCTAAAAGATGTCTAAGTCTCTATGTAGTGCACCCTTTGATTACATACATGGATGGCCAATTAGAGGCACAAGAACATTCTAAAAATCCTACACCATGAAGGAGTAATTTCCTAATAGAATTTAAAATAAAAATAAAGAAAGCCACCGACTTAAATTGTGAAAGAATTGGCAACTTTGTTTTGTTGTCATTTTGCACTAAAGAGACATTATTGCGGAAGTTAGATTGAACAAAAGCTGATGACGAGCCGCAATAATTTCCTTTAAATTCGCTGAAGCCGAGCCACTGGACTGCATTTTCTTTTTGCCGTCGGCTCACTCGAGCCGCAAGCACCCAACCAAGCCGCGATTAAGCCGATGTCATTTCTTTGTTCTTTGCCAAGCTAACAAGCTGCCAACCACCTCAAGCCATTCTCCGTTCTTGCAATCTCCTAAGGATGTTCAACATCCTCCCAAGGATGTTTATTATACTTTTTTTCCTTTTAGCTTTGTTTGTTTGTTCAGTTCAGTAACCATGAGCCACCGTCTTTTCTTCCTTTTGTTTATCTTTTTATTAAGCTACGGCTTCAATTTATTCAATCATCCCACGGATGTTTTTCGTCCTTCCCAGGATTTTCTTGTTCTTTCTTTTCTTTTAATTAATTTCTAATATAGCTCCTCCATTTCATCTATTTTTTTCTCTTTTGTTCTATTTTCCCAGTCTAGGACCGGCGCCAAGTCTGTTTTCTTGGCTTGGTCCCAGGTCTTTACTGTGAAGTTCTCCAATTAACTCTAAACTAACCTAATTTTGCATAAAATCACAAAAAAATATTTTTATAAGTGAAATATAAATAAAAAAAAATATGACTAGTTATTGTATTAAAAGTATCACAAAATATACTAAAATAATTAGGAAAATATATGACAATTTAGGCCCTATCAGTTTTCTTAACATAATGTTGCATTTGGGACTTTATCTAACAGTTACATGCACATGAAGTATAAATGAAACAAACTGATAAGATAAAGAATGTCTTTATTATATAAATATGTCATATACAATATACAAATGATTATCCTTAGGGTATAACATTAAAAATATATCGGTATGTATTACTTCCAACAACTACTTAGCCTTATTCTCTTTTCTAGAAAAAAAAAATAAAGGGTTTAGTCAGTTTACGAAATAAACAATATTCACATGTACTATATGATTCATAATCAAATAATCCTAAGTCACCAAACTTGTGTAAATTAGAAATGTGATTCTTCTTTACATAGCCTAAATGACAATGCCATAAGTAAGATGAGATTGTGTTATCTTTTTTTTGTTTCTTTTAGTTTATGTTGAGAACTTAATTGTCCACGTCTAGAACTTATAAACTATTTAACAAAGTTGTAGTACTATAATAGATATCATTTAATGAAAAAAAAAATAACTTTTATTCTTAAAAATCAAATGAAAACCATCTATATCTAAATAAGCAGTTGAGATAATATTTTTTAATAAATTTGAAACATAATAACAGTTTGATAGTTCTAGAATTAATCTAGAAGGTAAGTTCAGATAATAAGTCCCCCACTCCAAGAATAGTAATCTTTGCTCTATTTCCAGCTCATAGATCCACATCACCTTTCTCTAGCCTCCTATTGCTCATAAATCTCTGCATATTAGTGCATAAATGATATCTACAACTAGTACCTACCCATATCCTATTTTTAAAAATAGTATTAATCTCAATCATAAATATAGTAGGAGTAAAAGTAGAAATGCCAACAAATTTTTCCTTCTCCTTTTTCTCCTTCATGGTCTCCAGTGTAACTCTTGCAGTTGTGTGTCCAATGGCCCATCTTACCATAATGGTGATATGGTCCTTTGGTTGCAATCTCCTTCTTCTTTGTTCCACATTTAGGCTTGATTAGATTCTTCATCTTCTTCTTAAGAACTTTCATCTACTTAGAAGGAGTTGAAGAATTAACCAACATTGCTGCATTGTTCTGTTTCGTAATAGAAATTTTTGCAGTCTTAAGAAGCTTAATCAACTCAAGCAAAGTGGATTAATCTTATTCTTCTAGCAATCCATCATGAATTATGACAAACTATTTGACAAAAATTAAAGAATTAAGTCAATACTTAACTTGTGGTTCATTACAAACCTAAGTGATCTAAGCTTCTCAATCAATCACACTATCTTAAGTCCATGTATTGCTATTGACTTACCCTCTGCCATCTTAGAACGAAATAATTGCTTTGAGATCTCTTATCTTTCCATTCTGGCTTGTTCATTGAACAATTCCTTCAAATAGAAGATGATAGAATAAGCATCTATACACTTATGCTACTTTTGAAGCTCAAAGTTCATTGACGCCAGCAAGATGCAAGATGTTGTGTCATTGTTCTCCTTGTGCTTCTTATGGACATCATACTTATCAGCAGGAGCATCAATAGCTAGAGTTGCTAAAATAGGAGTATCAAGCATGTAAAGTAACTTTTCAAACTTGAGAACGATTCTCAAATTTCTATACCAGTTTAAGAAGTTAGACTCGGTAAGTTTATTTGTTTCCAAGATGCTACGTAAGTTCAAATTGGTTGTCATGATGTAAATGACCTAGATAAAAGATAAGAGATATCAGTTAATTTATATGCAACTAAGATGCAATTAACTAGGTCTTTAATTATGTGTATATTTACTCTACTATTTTACTTAAACTAATAACCCCCACTATCGATTCTAGAAAGCCCATTGGAAGCTTCCCTGATGAACCGGTATCCAAATTCCTTAAGAATGATCTTGGGTATGTCCAACAAACCACCCTTAGGTTTAGTGGTAGATATCCAATATCAATTACATTCAATGCAACTACCGAATCATTTGGTGATTAACATATTTTAATATTAAAGATTTAGTGCTACCCTAACTTTACCTCCAATATGTCTAATACATGGGGTATACCCAACTGAGAAAAAAACTATTAGTTAAATATAACCCATTAATCTAGAATCGAATTTCATAGCTCAAATATACTCAACGTCAAGTAGGCTTAGATATGGCCCATAACATGATTTTGAAGAACAACTCTCGTTTTTACTATATTAATAAAAGGCTTTTAGATTTAATATTATTCGAGGGATTTAATTTCTTTATTAATGGTCATATCATTTGGCATGCATAATTATCAGTAAACAACATATGAATAAAATGGTAATAAATACAATTACGTAGCCTGGTTATGGACCTTACTAGATTAATTTTTTTAAGCCTAATAGGAAATTAATTTGGTCAAACCTATATGTTCATGCATGTTAGGAAGAAGATCTTATCATTTGACAAAAGACCCACACCCAAGTTCCATAGCTTTTGGTCCAATATCCTCTTACTTGTTCTTGGTCGCCATCTCCATATTCCTGTAAAATTATTTCTAATCATATCTAGCCTACACAATCTAATTATATAAATTCCTAATGGAGAAATCTAAAGTTATATTCGAGAGAAATTCTAGATGAGAAGAGAAGCATGCAAGAATTATAGAGAAGACAGGACACGCATGTCCTATTTATTTAAAACCAAAGTAATAAACATGTATGATCAAAATAAATTAGTTCTTAGTCCATAACCAGCCACATGCCAAAATAACTAGGAAAAAAATAAATAAATACAAAGCATAAATGTGTGATCCAAAACCAATTGCAATTTTTTAAAAAATATTATTATGTATTAAAATATAACCAGTGCTTATACTGGTTTGAACTACTTCAAACGGAACCAACTAGAGCCTTATGATGGTTTGAGCATCTTCAAGCTAGGGCATGGCAATTAAAGCCAATTATTGACTTGAACTCTTCAAGCCAGCCACAAGCTTTGCAAAACCAGTCGCCAGCTAGATGAAAATCTAATCAGCCTATGGTTGTGTAAAGCTGGTTGCCAGCTTGAACTTCCTCAACCTGTTGCTTGGCCTTCAAACCTGCAAATTTTTCATTCCTTATATTTTAGAAACCTGATTCTTTATCATTGTAAGTTAGAGATACATGTTAATATATATTTACACAAGGTTATAATCAGTATCATGATAATTCTTCTAAAACAACATACTATAATGTCAGAACACTTGGACTTCAAAAATCCTTTATAGTACAAAGTTTTAGAAACCCTTTTGTGCGGAAGAAACTGACAGAAAATGATTCTATATATTATTAAATCTAGTGTAACACAATCTTATGTATATTTAATGATCACATAAAAACATAAAATCGAAAAAGTCCATTTGAACCGATCAAACATCACTTAAATAAAGCCCATAAGTTCATATATAAGTAAGCTCTAATACCACTGTTGGGTTTCAAAAGCGGAAGAATTAAAACATGAAACCTAACCATGGATCACTTTTATGTAAACAAAACAAGTTAAAAGGGGTGAAGGATTGCTTTCAAGAATTCTACAGTCTTTCAAAACTTTTTGGAATTCCAGCAAAATTGCAGACTCCTGCGTCCAAGAAACAACGTCCTGGATCACTCAAGTCACGAACACCAATGGCGTTCTCTTTGTTCGTTCAATTCCATGAAACCATTGCGTCCCAAGAGGGGTGCCTCTAACAAAATCCACACGAGGCTAGTATTCCAGGAAAAATTTTGTCAATTTTGGCTAGCAAATTTTAGTAGCGACAGTTAGGGTTTTAAAGTGAAGAAGAATAATTTTAGGATCACCCATAGAAACACATCTATATCTGTTATTATAATCTTACGAGTTCCCATAAAAAAACATACCCAGACTCTTATAGGATTAGGATTTAATTAACAATAATAGCAATTAGACCCTTGAATTATAATCCGCATATAATTTAACCACAATATTATTTTTTTCTCACAAATAATCCCATAATATTATCAAACAATATCTTAGGTAATAAATCATCTAGTATATGTGACCTATTAGGTTTTATGATCAATTGGCATCAACATATGAATTAGTCCTACCAAACGTAGATTTGTAGTCCTTAATAATTATGATTAATTTATTAATTTTCTAATTAATAAATTCATATTTAGCAAATCAAGAGTAGCGTCAAGCAATGCATTATAGCCATCCAAAATTTCAAAAAGTCAAGTGGATTAACTTGAACCTTTCAATAGTAAATATCAGTGCAATAAACGGTTTTTCATCATTTTGTATCTTATTTGGTCTAGAGTATAGAATTAATGATAACTCTCTCTAGAATATTATTAATTCTAACCCGACTACTTTAGTACTTGTTCCTAAAACCCATTACTCAACGAGTGCATCATTTTGAATTGTTTCGAATACATAATTAACTTGGCCAAGGATTTCTAGAGAAATAAGTCACTAGAAGTTGTCGTGAGATATACTCTCCTAATATTAGGAGCGTTGAATCCCATTGTTGACCCTCTCGACTATTTTTGTTTACTTTATATTGCATTAAGTATCCATTTTAATATAGGAAATCCCCAGGATTGGCATCAAAACACAACACTTGGTAAACAAAGTATCTCAAAGATTTCAAATCTAAGGATACTTACACATCTACTATAATGAGATTCTATCACTAATACTAAATAGTTTTCCATGTGATTATTTCATAGTTAGATCATCCAATGAACTTGTTCATCCAACAAGCATCCATATGTTAACCATGAGTATCCTAATACTCAAAGATGTGAGAACTACCACTTGATCCAATTAAGGAGTATAACATGTGCTAATCTTTGTGCATTAATAATACTCTATCTCATGTACTAGTCTTTGCTCATTAATAATACTCTATTTCATTAATATTATAACTAGGGATAATTTTATCACAAATACTATATAGCGTAATGGGAATCTTACATCATGATCTCTATCATGATTTTCTTAACACTGTATATTGTGCTTGAGATTTTATCTATCAGTTTTATACACACACTCACGAAATAATCAAACAAACTAAAAGATAAAGAATGCCTTTTAATTAATGAATGAATGTGCAAAATACATTATACAAATAATTGATTTTAGGGCATAATACCAACAAAAGATATATGAGAGATAATGTTATAATTTTTTTTTAAAAAAAATTGAGGGATAAAAGGTAAATTTTAAAAGAATATTTTTTAAAAAAATTAATTTTATTAAAAAATCAACTTTTAAAAATTTTGGGCGACCGTATCCCCCCTCGTTGCCAGCCCCATCATTATGATATGATTGGGAGAAGGCATCAAGGTGCATCATATGTTATTTTCTTTTCAGTCTTGAAAAGTAAAAATTAAAAAAGAATCAAATTGCCCTATATTTTTTTGGAGGCAAATTTTTAGTTAATAAGACATTCATGATAGGTGAAATATTTCGGGTTTAGCCTATATTACGTTCTTGTAATATATTATACCTTATGTATACTGTACTCTTTTTTCCTAACTAAGATTTTTTCCTACTGGGTTTTTTCTTAGTCAGGTTTTTAATGAGGCCGTATTCCTTCTAGAATGGAAAGTGTACTCTTTTCCTTCATTGGGTTTTTATCCCAGAGGGTTTTTCCTATGAAGGTTTTTAATGAGGCATTTTTCGAAGTGATTGAAAATGAACATCCAAGGGGGAGTGTTATGAAAATATTAAGTGGTTGTTCATTTTCTTCAATATATTAAGTGACTGTTTGTTATCTTGAAGATAATGTGACTATTCATTTTCTAAGGTTATTAAATTCATTTCTTAACCTTTCAAATTTTGTAACCTTTCAGATTCTATATCGAAACCTCTATAAATAGGGGTTATATGTAAACAAATGAACAATGAATCAATGAAATCGTATCTAAGCGATTCTCTCATTTCTCTCCTCTTCTAATATCTTCACTTTATAGTTTTATATTTACTAACTATTTTGAATCAAATTCACAACACGTTATCAGCACGAGACTCTACCGAAATTGTTTTACTGAAGGTTATAGTCACGGTGACACTATTAAAGTTGTTTTATTGAAGGTGATAACCAAGCCAACACCATCAAAGTTCTCTCTCGATCCATGTAATCAAGAAGTCTGGTTTGTTTTTGAAGTTTTCTAGAACAAAAGAGGAAGGTAAGTACTTTTTCTATTTGCTTTTGTATTCACATGGCAAATCTCACCAAACTCGAGTTTACAGCTCTTGATATTGTTGGGAAAAACTATTTATATTGGACACTAGATGTTGAAATGCATTTAGCTACAATGGGTCTGGCAGATACCATTGTAGAAGGAAATCCATCATCATCACAAAATAATGCTAAAGCTATGATTTTCCTCCGCCATCACCTTCATGATGACTTAAAGGTTGAATACCTTACCGTGAAAAATCCACTTATTTTGTGGACTAATTTGAAAAAAATGTTTGATCACCAGAAGATGGTCGTCCTTCTAAAGACACGGTATGACTGGATGCACTTGCGATTACAAGATTTTAAATCCGTTAATGAATATAATTCTACTATTTTTAAAATTAGCTTGCAGCTAAAACTGTGTGGAGAATTTCTCTACTTTTATGCCTCGAATGTGCTCCTGCAGCAGCAATATCGAGAAAATTGATTCAAGAAGTATGCAGAATTGATATCTTGTCTTCTCGTAGCTGAGCAAAATAATGAGTTATTAATAAAAAATCATGAAACTCGACCAACAAATTCTACTCAATTCTCAGAAGTGAATGATGTTACAATTCTCAGATGAAGGGTTATTTGAATTGTGGCTTTTCGGTTATATGGGATATAACCTTAGTGGAAGATGAAGAGTCACATGAAACAACTCTATAAAAACTAAGGGTCACAAGAACCCTTATGATCTTCTTCTTCTTCTCTCTCTCTCTCTCTCTATCTCTCTCTCTCGTGTGATTCTTCGAGGAACACTAAGTCTTTTCTTCTTCTTCATATTTCTCTGGTTTTGATTTCTTTTAGCATCCTAAAGGAGAATTGAACATTTGATTGGTGATGTTTACTTTTAATATGTTTTATATTTTTGACATTGTAATAGTAATTAGCATTTAAAGTTTTTATTGTTTGAGTATTTAAATTTATAAATGTTTTGTTATGCCCAAATGACTATTATTCTGCTTATTGGACACACAAGTGGTATTGAAGATATATGCCCAATTGATAGTGGTACAACACGCACCATATTGAAAGATAGAAAATATTTCTCTTACCTGCAAATGGGAGAAACAAATGTTAATATTATAAGTGGTAGTGTAAAGTTGATTGAAGGCTCTGGAAGAGCTAATATTGTATTACCCGAAGGAACAAATGTTGTTATTTCTAAAATGTTATTTTCTTCAAAATCTCTAAGAAATTTATTAAGTTTTAAAGATATTCGCCGAAATGGATATCACATTGAGACAATGGAAGAAAATAGTTTTGAGTATCTCTGTATTACTCGAATAATGTCGGGTAAGAAATCTTTATTAGAAAAAGCTACCATATCTTTCATCTGGCCTGTATAGCACAAAAATACATGCAATTGAAGTGCATCATTCAGTAAATCAGAAGTTTACTGATTCTGCTAAATTTATCATTTGGCATGACCGTTTGGGTCATCCAGGAGCTATTATGATGTGAAGGATAATTGAAAATATGCATGGTCATCCTTTGAAAAGTCAAAAGATTTTAACATCTGATAAATTTTCATGTGCTGCATGTTCCCAAGGGAAATTGGTTATTAAACCATCTCTAACAAAAGTGGAGTTTAAGTCTCCAGTATTTCTAGAAAGAATTCATGGTGATATATATGGACTAATTAATCCACTATGTGGGAAATTCAGATACTTTATGATTTTAATTGATACATTGACCTGATGGTCGCATGTCAGTTAATTATCAACTCGCAACTTAGCGTTTGCGAGATTGCTTGCCCAAATAATTCGCTTAAGAGCACAATTTCTAGATTATCCTAACAAAAGGATCTGTCTAAATAATACTGGAGAATATTCCTCCCAAGCCTTTGATGCTTATTGCATGTCAATTGGCATTACTATCGAACATCCAGTAGCTCATGTTCATACTCAGAATGGTCTAGCTGAATCATTCATTAAACGGTTACAATTAATTGTTAGACCGTTATTAATGAGAACAAATCTCCTGAAAACTGCTTGGGGACATGCTATTTTGCATGCTGCAGCACTTGTACGCATAAGGCCAACAAGTTATCACAAATTTTCTCCCTTACAATTAGCTTTTAGTTTTGAGCAAAATATTTCTCATTTGAGAATTTTTAGGTGTGTTGTGTATGTACCGATAGCGCCAAATCAACGTACCAAAATGGATCCTCAAATAAGATTGGGGATATATGTTGGATATGATTTTTCCTATATAATCAGATACGTTGAACCATTGACAGGTAATGTATTCACAGCAAGATTTGCTAATTGTCATTTTGATGAAACTTTATTTCCTAAATTAAGGAGAGAACATAAACCACATAAAAAAGAGCTTGCTTGGACAACATCATTAAATTATTTAGATCCGCGCACAAATGCAAGCGAACTAGAAGTTCAAAAGATCATTTATTTGCAAAGACTTGCAAATCAACTGCCAGATTCTTTTGCTGACTCTACAAGGGTAACTAAATCGTATATTCCATATATAGATACTCCTATTCGGATAGAAGTCCCAGCAGGACAAAATACAATTCATATAACTACTGAATCAAAAACACGTCAGAAACGTGGACGACCCATTGGTTCAAAAGATAAAAATCCTCGAAAGAAAAGATGATTAAATGATCAGAATGATCCAATTAAAGAATTAGGAAAAAGAGATCAAGTGGAAACTGATGAAAAGGTCCAAATATCTGAAAATAGTGAACAGAATAGTGAGATGTCCATTAATTATATAACTTCTGGTAGAAGTTGGAATCGGACAGAAATAACTGTTGATAATATTTTTACATACAACATAGCACTTGCAGTGTTAAAAGATAATAAGGATCTTGAACCAACATCAGTTGAAGAATGTCGTCACAGAAATGATTGGCCAAAATGGAAAGATATGATTCAATCGGAGTTAAACTCACTTGCAAAGCGTGAGGTTTTTGGACCTGTAGTCCGAACACCAAAAGGTGTAGAACCCTTTAGTTATAAATGAGTATTTGTACAAAAGCGAAATGAAAATAATGAAGTCGTAAGATATAAAGCACGACTTGTGGCACAAGATTTTTCTCAAAAATCGGGTATTGATTACGATGAAACATATTCACCTGTAGTGGATGTAATTACACTCTGATACCTTGTGAGTCTAGTAGTACGTGAAAAGATTGACATGCGTCTAATGGATATTGTGACTGCTTATTTATATGGGAACATTGATAATGATATTTATATGAAAATCCCGGAAGGATTTAGTATGCCTGAAGCATATAATTCTAACCCTCGTGGAAATTATTCCATTCAATTACAAAAGTCATTATATAGCTTAAAACAGTCTGGACGCATGTGGTATAATCGTCTTAGTGAATATTTATTGAAATCATGATATAAAAATGATTCACTATGTCCATGTATTTTTATTAAGAAATTTGGATCTGATTTTGTGATACTTGCGATATATGTTGATGATATTAACCTTATTGGGACTCCGGAAGAACTCCAAAAGGCAAGAAATAGCCTGAAGCAAGAATTTAAAGTCAAGGATTTTGGCAGAACCATGTTTTGTCTTGGTTTACAAATTGAGCATCTAGAAGATAATATTTTTATTCATCAATCAACATATACAACAAATGTTCTTAAAAGGTTTTACATGGACAAAGTACATCCATTAAGTTCTCCAATGGTCGTGAGGTCGTTAGATATAAATAAAGATCATTTTCGACCTCGGGAAGATAATGAAGAACTACTTGGTCCTGAAGTACCCTATCTCAGTGCAATTGGCACATTGATGTACCTTGCTAATAATACTAGACTGATATAGCATTTTCTGTGAATTTATTAGCAAGATTCAGTTCTTCCCCAACACGTCGACATTGGAATGGGACTAAACATGTCATAAGATATCTCCAAGGGACAATGGATCTTAGATTATTTTATTCAAATAGAACCAGTCAAATGTTGATTGGATATGCTGATGCTGGTTATCTATTCGATCCACATAAAGCACGTTCTCAAACTGGTTATTTATTTACATGTGGTGGTACTGCTATATCATGGCGCTCTACAAAACAATCTATAGCAGCTACTTCTTCTAATCATGTTGAAATTAAAACTATTCACAAGGTAAGTCGAGAATGTGTGTGGTTGAGATCAATGATCCATTATATCCAAGAAAATTGTGGATTACCTTCTGAAAAGGAAATTCCAATACCTCTTTATGAAGATAATGTAGCTTGTATAGTTCAATTAAGAGGTGGATATATTAAAGGAGATATGATAAAACATATTTGACCAAAAATTTTTTTTACTCACGAACTTCAGAAGAGAGGTGAAATTGATGTGCAACAGATTCAATCATATGATAATCTGGCAAATTTACTCACTAAGGCATTGTCGACTGCTTCATTTGAAAAATTAGTACATAAAATTGAAATGTATTGGTTGAAAGATGTAAAGTCATCTTGAAGATGTTATTAAGAGGGGGAGTATGTATATTGTACTCTTTTTCCCTAACTAAGATTTTTTCCTATTGGGTTTTTTCTTAGTTAAGTTTTTAATGAAGTAGTATTCCCTCTAGAACGGAAAGCGTACTCTTTTCCTTCACCAGGTTTTCATCCCACAGGGTTTTTCCTATGAAGGTTTTAACGAGGCATTTTTTGAAGTGGTTGGAAATGAACATCTAAAGGGGAGTGTTATGAAAATATTAAGTGGTTGTTCATTTTCTTCATTATATTAAGTGACTGTTCGTTTTCTTGAAGATAATGTGACTGTTCGTATACTGTGACTGTTCGTTTTCTAAGGTTATTAAATTCATTTCTTAACCTTTCAAATTCTATAACCTTTCAGATTTTATATCGAAACCTCTATAAATAGGAGTTATATGTAAACAAACAAACAATGAATCAATGAAATCGTATCTAAGTGATTCTCTCATTTCTCTCCTCTTCTAATATCTTCACTTTACAGTTTTATATTTACTGACTATTTTGAATCAAATTCACAACAATACCAAATATATATATATATATATATATATATATATATATATATATGTGTCTAGTTTTTATATTAGTATTCATGTCTACTCAGAGCATCTACATTATTATTATTCTTTCTTATCCTTCTTATAAAAAAGGTGGTACAGCTGTCAAAGTGAATAACTTATCGCAAATTCTAAGTGAATATCTTTCTTTTTTCCCCCACAAGTTTCGAATTTGAGTGAAGGGATAATCTACGGTTAGAAAACTACTCCATCAAGAATATTTTAAAATTCATGGTCAAAGACGTGGATTAAGCAAAGGAATAATACGACTAGGGAAAGCATAGGATTGAAGTATCTCCACATCTGAAAGCTTGTTGACACATATTATTCCAAACTTGACATTTCAATGTGTGCAAAGAAATACATTAGATGCGCATTAAGCAAAGGAATACCTTAGCTTTTTTGGCAATTTAGAGATATATTTGTCGGAAACTTTTAGTTCAAAAATATTGGAATTTAGTAACAATTATGAGAAAAACAGCAATAAAAAAATTTCCCCTTTTCGATTAAAAAAATAAGACCGTGAAATTTGAAAATCTCGTTGCAAAATTATGCAAAAATATATAGTCACACAGGAGTGTTTTAGAGAGTTTGATAAATTATAATATTTTAATATTTTAATCAAATTATAAAAATACTATAACTGTTATCGCCTAAAAATTTAAAAATGGTAACTATTAGTTACAGTCTCATTAACTAAAGTATTACTTTATTATATTAAATCAGGTGGGTCCCATAAAAATTATGTTGTAAACGTCATTTACAATGGCAATCACAAAATCGAGTTGCAACTTTAAAACTGCTACAGCCATGGCAATTACAGGCAACCTTTAATTTATAGAAGAAAATTATGAAAATAGTTACCTTTCTACTAATCTTTTCGCTAGGTCAATCATAACTTCATCTCTTTATGAGTGATTCTTCTATAAATATACAACCGCTATCAGACAATCGGAATCTTCATTTACAGCCTCTCCATCAATGGTCAGCGTTCATGTAGTCTGGTCGATCTAAATTTTATCAACAGTTTTCTAATAAGATTAATACCTATCTAGTCCCTACAATAAACATAACAAATGAACTAAATAGCAACTCCTCCAAAACTCAGATCTGGGAACAGACTGTTAATTAATGATCAATCCACTTCCTAAAGCTACAGCCTTCAAAAGATCTTGAATCAAACCATAGAAGAACAAGGTCCAAGATGCGTTGAGCCAAGGAACATCCCTCTTTCTTAGATTCCTATTATGTGGTAGTGTCAAAACCTTAGGTTTGAGAGTGGATGCTATCTGGATCACCTGCACGGTGAAAGACTGAAACCGATAGATAAAGGTAGTCGAGATCAGAGGTGATTAAACAGGACTTGGTGACAGATACTTTAATGAATGAACCCATGGACATGTCAGGGACATGTTAGTTCATGTTCGTGTTAGAATGCACAAGTATTGGGTATAGAGTAAAAAGTTAAGGGTGGTATGTACAACCCTACTCTAAAATGCCCGGGAGCATGTATTTCATTATCTATGTGTGAATGTGGTTATAGTGATTTGATTGAGTAATTATTATCTTTTGTAATATCTCTCCCATTTTTACTTTGATTACCTAGTATTATGTATAAAATAAGAATTTATATAAATGACTAGAACAAGAAAATATCAATATAATGAGATAAACGTTTTAGTGTAAAAAAAATTTTCAGGAACATCATTGAAATTTTGAGATTTTTCTACCCGTACTTCTACACTTCAATTGATGACTACTTTGTAGAGTAAGAAATTGGGTGCAAGCTCAGAACAAAAGTTGATCAGTGCAATGAGAAGGATGTTTTGGTATAAATTGAGTTTTCGGGAATATTGTTGTAATTTTAATTGCGAATAGAGAAAAATTGAAAATGATGTATGTTTACATGTGTAAAGTAGAATATATATATATATATATATATATATATATATATATATATATATGTATATGCTTATTTGATAGTATTGGAGATACTACTTCCAAAATAGAAACACAACCTCAAGGGAATGAAATGACACAGTATTACAAAATATTACCATGATATTTCAGCATATGACAAGAATATTAAGGTGTACCAAGGTGTGAAAAACACGGAATTTTGATCTAATAGTTGGGCTTATCCAAAAATTGGCATATGCCACTATCGATGGCGAGCACACGGTATTTTTTTTAGTAAATACTTCTTTAAATAGATCAAACATGAGGCCTCCTTGACCTCAATCCCTTTACTATTGTCCAAGTTTGGGGTCATAAACCCTTTTTCAAAGATATCAGAGTTGTCTCAAACCACTCTTCTTCTGGCTCATCAGAATAAATTATATGCAATTTAAATACCTCAAAGTCATATGTCACATCTATTCCAATATTCGATTCCGTAAAATTCACTATCTTCTATCTCTATAAATTCATATCTCCATATACTATGATGAACTCCCTAATGTCCCGTTAGAGGCTCTGCTATATTCTATCATAAGCTCTATTATGGTTTCCGCTATACTCTGATACCATTTGTTCTTGTTCTCGCACCTCTTTCTTCCTTAACCATCAGTGTCAAATAGGTCATTGAAGTCTAAATTCAACAAATTGGATTTTTCTCTGCTCAGAATAGTCTAAAACTACAAATATACCATCCATTAGTTCTATTCAGGACTCTGCCTCTTGTCCCAAGTCTCCTTGTCCAAAAAATTGAAGGGATTAAACTTTAGAAATCATTCTAATATTCTATCCATTTCCTTCTCAGAATACTGTCCTCCTTGGGTTGGAGCTCCAATTACATACTAAAGTACTGAGGTAATGTTTTGTAATACTTGCACTATCTCATTTCCTTGAGGTTGTCCATTCTTAGGGCAATGTTTCCAGTAATATCAGCCGGATTTCCTTCAGCTTGATCTGTAGTGCTACCAAGAGTAAATTTTTGCGGCATATCTTCTTCTCTTTAAATTTGCTCCATGAAACACCAAGTAAATATATATACATCTCAATACTTCCCATTCATATGACATGAAATAAAAGAAATTTTCTATTTTGCACATGTAAACATGTATCTCTTAAAAAATTCTCATATTCTCTC
>JANUWF010003007.1:0-33131 GCA_026120185.1 Voacanga thouarsii
TCATAACAATTTTCAAAGCAATTTAAACAAATCTAACGATCGGATCATTAATTGAAAGTGTCTGTCTTAGTAAATGCCGTAGGTTTTCTGTATTTTTGTTGATATTTGTTGGATTGCATGCCAAAATATATCCGATTATATTCAAATTTGGTCATAACACTTTTACAAGAAATTTAAACAAACCTAACGTCTGATCATTAATTGAAAGTGCCTATGTTTGTGAATGCCTTAGGTTTCGTTATTTTTGTTGATATTTGTTGGATTGCATGCCAAAATATATCCGATTATCTTCAAATTTGGTCATACCACTTTTCATAGAAATTAAAACAAATCTAACAGTCGAATCATTAATTGTAAGTGCCTATGTTCATAAATGCCTTAGGTTTTTGGTATTTTTGTTAATATTTGTTGGATTGCACGCCAAAATACATTCGATTATCTTCCTATATGGTAATTATACTTTTATCTTCCATTGTCATAACACTTTTCATAACAATTTAAACAAATCTAACGGTCGGATCATTAATTGAAAGTGCCTATGTTTGTGAATGCCTTAGGTTTTCGGTATTTTTGTTGATATTTGTTGGATTGCAAGCCAAAATATATCCGGTTATCTTCAAATTTGGTCATAACACTTTTTTTTAGCAATTTAACCAAATCAAAAGGTCGGATAATTAATTGAAAGTGCCTATGTTAGTAAATGCCTTAGGTTTTCGATATTTTTGTTGACATTTGTTGGATTGCAGGCCAAAATATATCCGATATCTTCAAATTTTCTCGTAACATTTTTCATAGCAATTTAAATAAATCTAACGGTCGGATCATTAATTGGAATGGCCTATGTTTGTAAATGCCTTAGGTTTTCGGTATTTTTGTTGATATTTGTTGGATTGCATGCCAAAATATATCTGATTATCCTCAAATTTAGTCATAACACTTTTATTATCATTTTAAACAAATCCAACGGTCGGATCATTAATTGAAAGTGCCTATGTTTGAGGATGCCTTAGGTTTTCGGTTTTTTTGTTGATATTTGTTGGATTGCATGCCAAAATATGTCCGATTATCTTCAAATTTGGTCATACCACTTTTCATAGCAATTTAAACAAATCTAACTGTTCGATTATTAATTGAGAGTGCCTATGTTCGTAAATGCATTAGGTTTTTGGTATTTTTGTTAATATTTGTTGGATTGCACGCCAAAATACATTCGATTATCTTCATATATGGTAATTATACTTTTATTAGCAATTTAAACAAATCTAACGGTCGGATCAATAATTGAAAGTACCTATGTTTGTGAATGCCTTAGGTTTTCGTTATTTTTGTTGATATTTGTTGGATTACATGCCAAAATATATCCGATTATCTTCAAATTTTGTCACAACACTTTTATTAGCAATTTAAACAAATTTAACGATCAGATCATTAATTGAAATTGCCTATGTTTGTAAATGCCTTAGGTTTTCGGTCTTTTTATAGACATTTGTTGGATTGCTTACAAAAATATATCCGATTATATTCAAACATGGTAATACACTTTTCATAACAATTTAAATAAATCTAACGGTCGGATCATTAAATGAAAGTTACAATCTTTGAAAACACCATAGGTTATCGGTCTTTTTGTAGGCATTTGGTGGATTGTATGCCAAAATATATCCGATTATATTCAACCATTGTCATAACACTTTTCATAACAATTTAAACAAATCTAGCGGTCGGATCATTAATTGAAAGTGCCTATGTTTGTGAATGCCTTAGGTTTTCGTTATTTTTGTTGATATTTGTTGGATTGCATGCCAAAATATATCCGATTATCTTCAAATTTGGTCATAACACTTTTATTAGCAATTTAAACAAATCTAATGGTCGGATCATTAATTGAAAGTGCCTATGTTTGTAAATGCCTTAGGTTTTCGATATTTTTGTTGACATTTGTTGGATTGCAGGCCAAAATATATCCGATATCTTCAAATTTGGTCATAACACTTTTCATAGCAATTTAAACAAATCTAACGATCGAATCATTAATTGAAAGTGCCTATGTTTGTAAATGCCTTAGGTTTTCGGTATTTTTGTTGATATTTGTTGGATTGCATGCCAAAATATATCCGATTATCTTCAAATTTGGTCATAACACTTTTATTAGCAATTTAAACAAATCTAACTGATCGAATCATTAATTGTAAGTGCCTATGTTTGTAAATGCCTTAGGTTTTCGATATTTTTGTTGATATTTGTTGGATTGCATGCCAAAATATATCCGATTATCTTCAAATTTTGTCATAACACTTTTATTAGCAATTTAAACAAATCTAACGGTCGGATCATTAATTGAAAGTGCCTATGTTTGTAAATGCCTTAGGTTTTCGGTATTTTTATAGACATTTGTTGGATTGAATACCAAAATATATATCCCATTATATTCAAACATGGTAATAACACTTTTCATAACAATTTAAATAAATCTAACGGTCGGATCATTAAATGAAAGTTCCTATCTTAGTAAATACCATAGTTTTTCGGTCTTTTTGTAGGCATTTGGTGGATTGCATCCCAAAATATATTCGATTATTTTCAAATATGGTCATAACACTTTTCATAGCAATTTAAACAAATCTAACGATCGGATCATTAATTGAAAGTGCCTATCTTTGTAAATGCCTTAGGTTTTCGTTATTTTTGTTGATATTTGTTAGATTGAACGCCAAAATATATCCGATTATCTTCAAATTTGGTCATAACACTTTTATTAGCAATTTAAACAAATCTAACGGTCGGATCATTAATTGAAAGTGCCTATGTTTGTAAATGCCTTAGGTTTTCGATATTTTTGTTGACATTTGTTGGATTGCAGGCCAAAATATATCCGATTATCTTCAAATTTGGTCATAACACTTTTCATAGCAATTTAAACAAATCTAACGATCGGATCATTAATTGAAAGTGTCTATGTTTGTAAATGCCTTAGGTTTTCGGTATTTTTGTTGATATTTGTTGGATTGCATGCCAAAATATATCCGATTATCTTCAAATTTGGTCATAACACTTTTATTAGCAATTTAAACAAATCTAACGGTCGGATCATTAATTGAAAGTGCCTATGTTTGTAAATGCCTTAGGTTTTCGATATTTTTGTTGATATTTGTTGGATTGCATGCCAAAATATATCCGATTATCTTCAAATTTGGTCATAACACTTTTCATTAGCAATTTAAACAAATCTAACGATCGGATCATTAATTGAAAGTGCCTATGTTTGTAAATGCCTTAGGTTTTCGGTATTTTTGTTGATATTTGTTGGATTGCATGCCAAAATATATCCGATTATCTTCAAATTTGATCATAACACTTTTCATTAGCAATTTAAACAAATCTAACGGTCGGATCATTAATTGAAAGTGCCTATCTTTGTAAATGCCGTAGGTTTTCGGTATTTTTGTTGATATTTGTTGGATTGCATGCCAAAATATATCCGATTATCTTCAAACTTGGTCATAACACTTTTATTTGCAATTTAAACAAATCTAACTGTCGGATCATTAATTGAAAGTGCCTATGTTTGTAAATGCCTTAGGTTTTCGGTATTTTTGTTGACATTTGTTGGATTGCAGGCCAAAATATATCCGATATCTTCAAATTTTGTCATAACATTTTTCATAGCAATTTAAACAAATCTAACGGTCGGATCATTAATTGAAATGTGCCTATGTTTGTAAATGCCTTAGGTTTTCGGTATTTTTGTTGATATTTGTTGGATTGCATGCCAAAATATATCCGATTATCCTCAAATTTAGTCATAACACTTTTATTATCATTTTAAACAAATCTAACGATCAGATCATTAATTTAAAGTGCCTATATTTGTAAATGCCTTAGGTTTTAGGTATTTTTGTTCATATTTATTGGATTGCATGCCAAAATATATCCGATTATCTTCAAATTTGGTCATAACACTTTTAATAGCAATTTAAACAAATCTAACGGTCGAATCATTAATTGTAAGTGCCTATGTTTGTAAATGCCTTAGGTTTTCGGTATTTTTGTTAATATTTGTTGGATTGCACGCCAAAATACATTCGATTATCTTCATATATGGTAATTATACTTTTATTAGCAATTTAAACAAATCTAACAGTCGGATCAATAATTGAATGTACCTATGTTTGTGAATGCCTTAAGTTTTCTTTATTTTTGTTGATATTTGTTGGATTGCATGCCAAAATATATCCGATTATCTTCAAATTTTGTCACAACACTTTAAATTGCAATTTAAACAAATCTAACGGTCAGATCATTAATTGAAAGTGCCTATGTTTGTAAATGCTTTAGGTTTTCGGTCTTTTTATATACATTTATTGGATTGCTTACCAAAATATATCCGATTATATTCAAACATGGTAATACATTTTTCTTAACAATTTAAATAAATCTAACGGTCGGATCAGTAATTGAAAGTGCTTATGTTTGTGAATGCCTTAGGTTTTCGATTTTTTTGTTGATATTTGATGGATTGCATGCCAAAATATATCCGATTATCTTCAAATTTGGTCATAACACTTTTCATAGCAATTTAAACAAATCTAACGGTCGGATCATTAATTGAAAGTGCCTATGTTTGTAAATGCCTTAGGTTTTCGATATTTTTGTTGACATTTGTTGGATTGCAGGCCAAAATATATCCGATATCTTCAAATTTTCTCGTAACATTTTTCATAGCAATTTAAATAAATCTAACGGTCGGATCATTAATTGGAAGGGCCTATGTTTGTAAATGCCTTAGGTTTTCGATATTTTTGTTGATATTTGTTCGATTGCATGCCAAAATATATCTGATTATCCTCAAATTTAGTCATAACACTTTTATTATCATTTTAAACAAATCCAACGGTCAGATCATTAATTTAAAGTGCCTATATTTGTAAATGTCTTAGGTTTTAGGTATTTTTTGTTCATATTTATTGCATTGCATGCCAAAAAATTTTCGATTATCTTCAAATTTGGTCATAACACTTTTAATAGGAATTTAAACAAATCTAACGGTCGAATCATTAATTGTAAGTGCCTATGTTTGTAAATGCCTTAGGTTTTCGGTATTTTTGTTAATATTTGTTGGATTGCACGCCAAAATACATTCGATTATCTTCATATATGGTAATTATACTTTTATTAGCAATTTAAACAAATCTAACGGTCGGATCATTAATTGAAAGTACCTATGTTTGTGAATGCCTTAGGTTTTCGTTATTTTTGTTGATATTTGTTGGATTGCATGCCAAAATATATCCGATTATCTTCAAATTTTGTCACAACACTTTTATTAGCAATTTAAACAAATCTAACGGTCAGATCATTAATTGAAAGTGCCTATGTTTGTAAATGCCTTAGGTTTTCGGTCTTTTTATAGACATTTGTTGGATTGCTTACCAAAATATATCCGATTATATTCAAACATGGTAATACACTTTTCATAACAATTTAAATAAATCTAACGGTCGGATCATTAAATGAAAGTTACTATCTTTGTAAACACCATAGGTTATCGGTCTTTTTGTAGGCATTTGGTGGATTGTATGCCAAAATATATCCGATTATATTCAACCATTGTCATAACACTTTTCATAACAATTTAAACAAATCTAGCGGTCGGATCATTAATTGAAAGTGCCTATGTTTGTGAATGCCTTAGGTTTTCGTTATTTTTGTTGATATTTGTTGGATTGCAAGCCAAAATATATCCGGTTATCTTCAAATTTGGTCATAACACTTTTATTAGCAATTTAACCAAATCGAAAGGTCGGATCATTAATTGAAAGTGCCTATGTTTGTAAATGCCTTAGGTTTTCGATATTTTTGTTGACATTTGTTGGATTGCAGGCCAAAATATATCCGATATCTTCAAATTTTCTCGTAACATTTTTCATAGCAATTTAAATAAATCCAACGGTTGGATCATTAATTGAAATGGCCTATGTTTATAAATGCCTTAGGTTTTCGGTATTTTTGTTGATATTTGTTGGATTGCTTGCCAAAATATATCTGATTATCCTCAAATTTAGTCATAACACTTTTATTATCATTTTAAACAAATCTAACGGTTAGATCATTAATTTAAAGTGCCTATATTTGTAAATGCCTTAGGTTTTAGGTATTTTTTGTTCATATTTATTGCATTGCGTGGCAAAAAATATCCGATTATCTTCAAATTTGGTCATAACACTTTTAATAGGAATTTAAACAAATCTAACGGTCGAATCATTAATTGTAAGTGCCTATGTTCGTAAATGCCTTAGGTTTTCGGTATTTTTGTTAATATTTGTTGGATTGCACGCCAAAATACATTCGATTATCTTCATATATGGTAATTATACTTTTATTAGCAATTTAAACAAATCTAACAGCCGGATCAATAATTGAATGTACCTATGTTTGTGAATGCCTTAAGTTTTCTTTATTTTTGTTGATATTTGTTGGATTGCATGCCAAAATATATCCGATTATCTTCAAATTTTGTCACAACACTTTAAATTGCAATTTAAACAAATCTAACGGTCAGATCATTAATTGAAAGTGCCTATGTTTGTAAATGCCTTAGGTTTTCGGTCTTTTTATAGACATTTGTTGGATTGCTTACCAAAATATATCCGATTATATTCAAACATGGTAATACACTTTTCTTAACAATTTAAATAAATCTAACGGTCGGATCATTAAATGAAAGTTACTATCTTTGTAAACACCATAGGTTATCGGTCTTTTTGTAGGCATTTGGTGGATTGTATGCCAAAATATATCCAATTATATTCAACCACTGTCATAACACTTTTCATAACAATTTAAACAAATCTAACGGTCGGATCATTAATTGAAAGTGACTATGTTTGTGAATGCCTTAGGTTTTGCAAGCCAAAATATATCCGGTTATCTTCAAATTTGGTCATAACACTTTTATTAGCAATTTAACCAAATCGAAAGGTCGGATCATTAATTGAAAGTGCCTATGTTTGTAAATGCCTTAGGTTTTCGATATTTTTGTTGACATTTGTTGGATTGCAGGCCAAAATATATCCGATATCTTCAAATTTTCTCGTAACATTTTTCATAGCAATTTAAATAAATCCAACGGTTGGATCATTAATTGAAATGGCCTATGTTTGTAAATGCCTTAGGTTTTCGGTATTTTTGTTGATATTTGTTGGATTGCTTGCCAAAATATATCTGATTATCCTCAAATTTAGTCATAACACTTTTATTATCATTTTAAACAAATCTAACGGTTAGATCATTAATTTAAAGTGCCTATATTTGTAAATGCCTTAGGTTTTAGGTATTTTTTGTTCATATTTATTGCATTGCGTGGCAAAAAATATCCGATTATCTTCAAATTTGGTCATAACACTTTTAATAGGAATTTAAACAAATCTAACGGTCGAATTATTAATTGTAAGTGCCTATGTTCGTTAATGTCTTAGGTTTTCGATATTTTTGTTGATATTCGTTGGATTGCATACCAAAATATATCCGATTATCTTCAAATATGGTCATTACACTTTTATTAGAAATTTAAACAAATCTAACGGTCGGATCATTAATTGAAAGTGCCTATGTTTGTGAATGCCTTAGGTTTTCGGTTTTTTTGTTGATATTTGTTGGATTGCATGCCAAAATTTGTCCGATTATCTTCAAATTTGGTCATACCACTTTTCATTGCAATTTAAAGAAATCTAACGGTCTGATTATTAATTGAGAGTGCCTATGTTCGTAAATGCCTTAGGTTTTCGGTATTTTTGTTAATATTTGTTGGATTGCAAGCCAAAATATATCCGATTATCTTCAAATTTGGTCATAACACTTTTATTAGCAATTTAAACAAATCTAACGGTCGGATCATTAATTGAAAGTGCCTATGTTTGTAAATGCCTTAGGTTTTCGGTATTTTTGTTGATATTTGTTGGATTGCATGCCAAAATATATTCGATTATCTTCAAATTTGGTCATAACACTTTTATTAACAATTTAAACAAATCTAACGGTCGGATCATTAATTGAAAGTGCCTATGTTTGTAAATGCCTTAGGTTTTCGTTATTTTTGTTGATATTTGTTGGATTGCATGCCAAAATATATCCGATTATCTTCAAATTTTGTCACAACACTTTTATTAGCAATTTAAACAAATCTAACGGTTGGATCATTAATTGAAAGTGCCTATGTTTGTAAATGCCTTAGGTTTTCGGTCTTTTTATAGACATTTGTTGGATTGAATACCAAAATATATATCCCATTATATTCAAACATGGTAATAACACTTTTCATAACAATTTAAATAAATCTAACGGTCGGATCATTAAATGAAAGTTCCTATCTTAGTAAATACCATAGTTTTTCGGTCTTTTTGTAGGCATTTGGTGGATTGCATGCCAAAATATATTCGATTATCTTCAAATATGGTCATAACACTTTTCATAGCAATTTAAACAAATCTAACGATCGGATCATTAATTGAAAGTGCCTATATTTGTAAATGCCTTAGGTTTTCGTTATTTTTGTTGATATTTGTTGGATTGAATGCCAAAATATATCCGATTATCTTCAAATTTGGTCATAACACTTTTATTAGCAATTTAAACAAATCTAACGGTCGGATCATTAATTGAAAGTGCCTATGTTTGTAAATGCCTTAGGTTTTCGATATTTTTGTTGACATTTATTGGATTGCAGGCCAAAATATATCCGATATCTTCAAATTTGGTCATAACAATTTTCATAGCAATTTAAACAAATCTAACGATCGGATCATTAATTGAAAGTGTCTATCTTTGTAAATGCCGTAGGTTTTCGGTATTTTTGTTGATATTTGTTGGATTGCATGCCAAAATATATCCGATTATCTTCAAATTTGGTCATAACACTTTTATTAGAAATTTAAACAAATCTAACGGTCTGATCATTAATTGAAAGTGCCTATGTTTGTGAATGCCTTAGGTTTTCGTTATTTTTGTTGATATTTGTTGGATTGCATGCCAAAATATATCCGATTATCTTCAAATTTGGTCATAACACTTTTCATAGCAATTTAAACAAATCTAGCGGTCGAATCATTAATTGTAAGTGCCTATGTTCGTAAATGCCTTAGGTTTTCGATATTTTTGTTAATATTTGTTGGATTGCACGCCAAAATACATTCGATTATCTTCATATCTGGTCATTACACTTTTATTAGCAATTTAAACAAATCTAACAGTCGGATCATTAATTGAAAGTGCCTATATTTGTAAATGCAATAGGTTTTCGGTATTTTAGCTGATATTTGTTGGATTGCATATCAAAATATATCCGATTATCTTCAAATTTGGTCACAACACTTTTATTAACAATTTAAACAAATATAGCGGTCGAATCATTAATTGTAAGTGCCTATGTTCGTAAATGCCTTAGGTTTTCGGTATTTTTGTTAATATTTGTTGGATTGCACGCCAAAATACATTCAATTATCTTCATATATGGTAATTATACTTTTATTAGCAATTTAAACAACTCTAACGGTCGGATCATTAATTGAAAGCACCTATATTTGTAAATGCCTTAGATTTTCGGTATTTTTGTTGATATTTGTTGGATTGCATACCAAAATATATCCGATTATCTCCAAATTTGGTCACAACACTTTTATTAGCAATTTAAATTAATCTAACGGTCGGATCATTAATTGAAAGTGTCTATATCTTTGTAAATGCCTTAGATTTTCGGTCTTTTTGTAGACATTTGTTGGATTGCATATCAAAATATATCCGATTATATTCAAACATGGTAATACACTTTTCTTAACAATTTAAATAAATCTAACTGTCGGATCATTAATTGAAAGTTATTATCTTTGTAAACTCCATAGGTTATCGGTCTTTTTGTAGGCATTTGGTGGATTGTATGCCAAAATACATCCGATTATATTCAACCTTTGTCATAACACTTTTCATAGCAATTTAAACAAATCTAACGGTCAGATCATTAATTGAAAGTGCCTATGTTTGTGAAAGCCTTAGGTTTTCGGTATTTTTGTTGATATTTGTTGGATTATAAACCAAAATATATCCGGTTATCTTCAAATTTGGTCATAACACTTTTACTAGCAATTTAAACAAATCGAACGGTCGGATCATTAATTGAAAGTGCCTACGTTTCTAAATGCCTTAGGTTTTCGATATTTTTGTTGACATTTGTTGGATTGCAGGCCAAAATATATCCGATATCTTCAAATTTGGTCATAACAATTTTTATAGCAATTTAAACAAATCTAACGGTCGGATCATTAATTGAAAGTGCCTATCTTTGTGAATGCCTTAGGTTTTCGGTATTTTTATTGATATTTGTTGAATTGCAGGCCAAAATATATCCGATATCTTCAAATTTGGTCATAACATTTTTTTTAGCAATTTAAACAATTCTAAGGGTCGTATCATTAATTGAAAATTCCAATCTTTGTAAATGTCGTAGGTTTTCGGTATTTTTGTTGCTATTTGTTGGATTGAATGCCAAAATATATCTGATTATCCTCAAATTTAGTCATAACACTTTTATTATCATTTTAAACAAATCTAACGGTCGGATCATTAATTGAAAGTGTCTATCTTTGTAAATGCCTTAGGTTTTCGGTCTTTTTGTTGATATTTATTGGATTGCAAGCCAAAATATATACGACTATCTTCAAATTTGGTCATAACACTTTTATTAGCAAATTAAACGAATCTAACGGTCGGATCATTAATTGAAAGCGCATATCTTTGTAAATGCCTTAGGTTTTCAGTATTTTTGTTGATATTTGTTGGATTGCAAGCCAAAATATATCCGATATCTTCTAATTTACTCATAACACTTTTCAAAGCAATTTAAACAAATCTAACGGTCGGATCATTAATTGAAAGTGCCTATCTTTGTAAATGCCTTAGGTTTCAGTATTTTTGTTTATATTTGTTGGATTGCATGTCAAAATATATTTGATTATCCTCAAATTTATTCATAACACTTTTATTATCATTTTAAACAAATCTAACAGTCGGATCTTTAATTTAAAGTGCCTATATTTGTAAATGCCTTACGTTTTTTGTATTTTTGTTGATATTTATTGGATTGCATGCCAAAATATATCCGATTATCATCAAATTTGGTCATAACACTTTTATTAGCAATTTAAACATATTTAATGGTCGGATCATTAATTGAAAGTGCCCATCTTTGTAAATGTCTTAGGTTTTCGGTCTTTTTGTAGACATTTGGTGGTTTGCATGCCAAAATATATCCGATTATATTCAAACATGGTCATAACACTTTTATTAGCAATTTAAACAAATCTAACGGTTGGATCATTAATTGAAAGTGTCTATCTTTGTAAATGCCTTAGGTTTTCGGTATTTTTGTTGATATTTGTTGGATTGCATACCAAAATATATTCGATTATCTTCATATTTGGTCATAACACTTTTATTATCATTTTAAACAAATCTAATGGTCGGATCATTAATTTAAAGTGCCTATATTTGTAAATGCCTTAGGTTTCGGTCTTTTTGTAGACATTTGTTGGATTGCATGCCAAAATATATCCGATTATCTTCAAACTTTGTCATAACACTTTTATTAGCAATTTAAACATATCTAACGGTTGGATGATTAATTGAAAGTGTCTATCTTTGTAAATGCCTTAGATTTCGGTCTTTTTGTAGACATTTGTTGGATTGCATACCAAAATATATTCGATTATCTTCATATTTGGTCATTACACTTTTATTAGAAATTTAAACAAATCTAACGGTCGGAACATTAATTGAAAGTGCCTACATTTGTAAATGCCTTAGGTTTTCGGTATTTTTGTTGATACTTGTTGGAATCCATGCCAAAATATATCCGATTAACTTCAAATTTGGTCATAACACTTTTATTAGCAATTTAAATAAATCTAACGGTCGGATCATTAATTGAAAGTGCCTATATTTGTAAATGCCTTAGGTTTTCGGTATTTCTAATGATATTTGTTGGATAGCATGACAAAATATATTCGATTATCTTCATATTTGGTCATTGCAATTTTATTAGCAATTCAAACAAATCTAACGGTTGGATCATTAATCGATTATCTTCATATTTGGTCATTACACTTTTATTAACAATTGAAACAAATCTAACGGTCGGATCATTAATTGAAAGTGCCTATATTTGAAATGCCTTAGATTTCGGTATTTTTATTGTTATTTGTTGGATTGCATGCCGATATATATTCGACTATCTTCAAATTTGGTCAAGACACATTTCCTAGAAATTTAAACAAATCTAACGGTCGGATCATTAATTGAAAGTGCCTATCTTTGTGAATGCCTTAGGTTTTCGATATTTTTGTTGATATTTGTTTGATTGCATGCCAAAATACATTCGATTATCTTCAAATTTGGTCATAACACTTTTATTAGAAATTTAAACAAATCTAACGGTCGGATCATTAATTGAAAGTGCCTATGTTCGTAAATACCTTAGGTTTTCTGTATTTTTGTTGATATTTGTCGGATTGCAAGCCAAAATACATCCGATTATCTTTAAATTTGTTCATAATACTTTTCATAACAATTTAAACAAATCTAACGGTCAAATCATTAATTGTAAGTGCCAATGTTCGTAAATGCCTTAGGTTTTCGGTATTTTTGTTAATATTTGTTAAATTGAATGTCAAAATACATTCGATTATCTTCATATATAGTCATTACACTTTTATTAGCAATTTAAACAAATCTAACGGTAGGATCATTAATTGAAAGTGCCCATGTTTGTAAATGCCTATGGTTTTCGGTATTTTTATTGATATTTGTCGTATTGCATACCAAAATATATCCGATTATCTCCAAATTTGGTCACAACACTTTTTTTAGCAATTTAAACAAATCTAACGGTCAGATTATTAATTGAAAATGTATATCTTTGTAAGTGTCTTAGGTTTTCGGTTTTTTCGAAGACATTTGTTGGATTGCATACCAAAATATATCTGATTATATTTAAACTTGGTAATAACACTTTTCTTAACAATTTAAATAAATATAACGGTCAGATAATTAAATGAAAGTTCCTATCTTTGTAAATACCTTAGGTTTTTGGTCTTTTTGTAGACATTAGGTAGATTGCATGCCAAAATATATCTGATTATATTCAACCTGGATCAAAACACTTTTTATAGTAATTTAAACAAATCTAACGGTCGGATCATTAATTTAAAGTGCCTAAATTAGAAAATGCCTTAGGTTTTCGTTATTTTTGTTCACATTTGTTGGATTGAATGCCAAAATATATCCGATTATCTTCAAATTTGGTCATAACACTTTTATTAACAATTTAAACAAATTGAATGGTCGGATCATTAATTGAAAGTGCCTATGTTTGTTAATGCCTTAGGTTTTCGGTATTTTTGTTTATATTTGATGGATTGCACACCAAAATATATCCGATATCTTCAAATTTGGTCATAAAATTTTTCATAGAAATTTAAACAAATCTAACGGTCGGATCATTAATTGAAAGTGCCTATCTTTGTAAATGCCGTAGGTTTTCGGTATTTTTGTTGCTATTTGTTGAATTGAATGCCAAAATATTTCTGATTATCCTCAAATTTAGTCATAACACTTTTATTATCATTTTAAACAAATCTAACGGTCGGATCATTAATTTAAAGTGCCTATATTTGTAAATGCCTTAGGTTTTCGGTATTTTTGTTTATATTTTTTGGATTTCAAACCAAAATATATCCGATTATCTTCAAATTTAGTCATAACACTTTTAATAGCAATTTAAACAAATCTAACGGTCGAGTCATTAATTGTAAGTGCCTATGTTCGTAAATACCTTAGGTTTTCGGTATTGTTTTTAATATTTGTTGGATTGCACGCCAAAATACAATCGATTATCTTCATATCTGGTCATTACACTTTTATTAGCAATTTAAACAAATCTAACGGTCGGATCCTTAATTGAAAGTGCCTATGTTTGTAAATGCCTTAGGTTTTCGGTATTTTTGTTGATATTTGTTGGATTGCATACCAAAATATATCCGATTATCTCCAAATTTGGTCACAACACTTTTATTAGCAATTTAAACAAATCTAACGGTCGGATCATTAATTTAAAGTGCCTAAATTAGTAAATGCCTTAGGTTTTCGTTATTTTTGTTCATATTTGTTGGATTTAATGCCAAAATATATCCGATTATTTTCAAATTTGGTCATATCACTTTTATTAACAATTTAAACAAATTGAATGGTCGGATCATTAATTGAAAGTGCCTATGTTTGTTAATGCCTTAGGTTTTCGGTATTTTTGTTTGTATTTGATTGATTGCAGGCTAAAATATAACCGATATCTTCAAATTTGGTCATAACAATTTTCATAGCAATTTAAACAAATATAACGATCGGATCATTAATTGAAAGTGTCTATCTTTGTAAATGCCGTAGGTTTTCGGTATTTTTGTTGATATTTGTTGGATTGCATGCCAAAATATATCCGATTATCTTCAAATTTGGTCATAACACTTTTATTAGAAATTTAAACAAATATAACGGTCTGATCATTAATTGAAAGTGCCTATGTTTGTGAATGCCTTAGGTTTTCGTTATTTTTGTTGATATTTGTTGCATTGCATGCCAAAATATATCCGATTATCTTCAAATCTGGTCATAACACTTTTCATAGCAATTTAAACAAATCTAGCGGTCGAATCATTAATTGTAAGTGCCAATGTTCGTAAATACCTTAGGTTTTCGGTATTGTTTTTAATATTTGTTGGATTGCACGCCAAAATACATTCGATTATCTTCATATCTGGTCATTACACTTTTATTAGCAATTTAAACAAATCTAACGGTCGGATCCTTAATTGAAAGTGCCTATGTTTGTAAATGCCTTAGGTTTTCGGTATTTTTGTTGATATTTGTTGGATTGCATATCAAAATATATCCGATTATCTCCAAATTTGGTCACAACACTTTTATTAGCAGTTTAAACAAATCTAGCGGTCGAATCATTAATTGCAAGTGCCTATGTTCGTAAATGCCTTAGGTTTTCGGTATTTTTTTTAATATTTGTTGGATTGCACGCCAAAATACATTCGATTATCTTCATATATGGTCATTACACTTTTATTAGCAATTTAAACAAATCTAACGGTCGGATCATTAAATGAAAGTACCTATGTTTGTAAATGCCTTAGGTTTTCGTTATTTTTGTTAATATTTGTTGGATTGCATGCCAAAATATATCCGATTATCTACAAATTTTGTCACAACACTTTTATTAACAATTTAAACAAATCTAACGGTCGGATCATTAATTGAAAGTGCCTATGTTTGTAAATGCCTTAGGTTTTCGGTCTTTTTATAGACATTTGTTGGATTGAATACCAAAATATATATCCCATTATATTCAAACATGGTAATAACACTTTTCATAACAATTTAAATAAATCTAACGGTCGGATCATTAAATGAAAGTGCCTATGTTCGTAAATGCCTTAGGTTTTCGGTATTTTTTTTAATATTTGTTGGATTGCACGCCAAAATACATTCGATTATCTTCATATATGGTAATTATACTTTTATTAGCAATTTAAACAAATCTAACAGTCGGATCATTAATTGAAAGTACCTATGTTTGTAAATGCCTTAGGTTTTCGGTATTTTTGTTGATATTTGTTGGATTGCATGCCAAAATATATCCGATTATCTTCAAATTTGGTCATAACACTTTTATTAGCAATTTAAACAAATCTAACGGTCGGATCATTAATTGAAAGTGCCTATGTTCGTAAATGCCTTAGGTTTTCGATATTTTTGTTAATATTTGTTGGATTGCACGCCAAAATACATTCGATTATCTTCATATATGGTCATTACACTTTTATTAGCAATTTAAACAAATCTAACGGTCGGATCATTAATTGAAAGTGCCTATGTTTGTAAATGCCTTAGGTTTTCGGTATTTTTGTTGATATTTGTTGGATTGCATGCCAAAATATATCCGATTATCTTCAAATTTGGTCATAACACTTTTATTAGCAATTTAAACAAATCTAACGGTCGGATCATTAATTGAAAGTGCCTATGTTTGTAAATGCCTTAGGTTTTCGGTATTTTTGTTGATATTTGTTGGATTGCATGCCAAAATATATCCGATTATCTTCAAATTTGGTCATAACACTTTTCATAGCAATTTAAATAAATCTAACGGTCGGATCATTAATTGAAAGTGCCTATGTTTGTAAATGCCTTAGGTTTTCGGTATTTTTGTTGATATTTGTTGGATTGCATGCCAAAATATATCCGATTATCTTCAAATTTGGTCATAACACTTTTATTAGCAATTTAAACAAATCTAACGGTCGGATCATTAATTTAAAGTGCCTATATTTGTAAATGTCTTAGGTTTTCGGTATTTTTGTTGATATTTGTTGGATTGCATGCCAAAATATATCCGATTATCTTCAAATTTGGTCATAACACTTTTAATAGCAATTTAAACAAATCTAACGGTCGAATCATTAATTGTAAGTGCCTATGTTTGTAAATGCCTTAGGTTTTCGGTATTTTTGTTAATATTTGTTGGATTGCACGCCAAAATACATTCGATTATCTTCATATATGGTAATTATACTTTTATTAGCAATTTAAACAAATCTAACAGTCGGATCAATAATTGAAAGTACCTATGTTTGTAAATGCCTTAGGTTTTCGTTATTTTTGTTGATATTTGTTGGATTGCATGCCAAAATATATCCGATTATCTTCAAATTTTGTCACAACACTTTTATTAGCAATTTAAACAAATCTAACGGTCGGATCATTAATTGAAAGTGCCTATGTTTGTAAATGCCTTAGGTTTTCGGTATTTTTGTTGATATTTGTTGGATTGCATGCCAAAATATATCCGATTATCTTCAAATTTGGTCATAACATTTTTCATAGCAATTTAAACAAATCTAACGGTCGGATCATTAATTGAAAGTGCCTATCTTTGTAAATGCCGTAGGTTTTCGGTATTTTTGTTGATATTTGTTGGATTGCATGCCAAAATATATCCGATTATCTTCAATATTTAGTCATAACACTTTTATTAGCAATTTAAACAAATCTAACGGTCGGATCATTAATTGAAAGTGCCTATGTTTGTAAATGCCTTAGGTTTTCGGTATTTTTGTTGATATTTGTTGGATTGCATACCAAAATATATCCGATTATCTTCAAATTTGGTCATAACACTTTTAATAGCAATTTAAACAAATCTAACGGTCGAATCATTAATTGAAAGTGCCTATGTTCGTAAATGCCTTAGGTTTTCGGTATTGTTTTTAATATTTGTTGGATTGCACGCCAAAATACATTCGATTATCTTCATATCTGGTCATTACACTTTTATTAGCAATTTAAACAAATCTAACGGTCGGATCATTAATTGAAAGTGCCTATGTTTGTAAATGCCTTAGGTTTTCGGTATTTTTGTTGATATTTGTTGGATTGCATGCCAAAATATATCCGATTATCTTCAAATTTGGTCATAACACTTTTATTAGCAATTTAAACAAATCTAACGGTCGGATCATTAATTTAAAGTGCCTAAATTAGTAAATGCCTTAGGTTTTCGTTATTTTTGTTCATATTTGTTGGATTGCATGCCAAAATATATCCGATTATCTTCAAATTTGGTCATAACACTTTTATTAACAATTTAAACAAATCTAACGGTCGGATCATTAATTGAAAGTGCCTATGTTTGTAAATGCCTTAGGTTTTCGGTATTTTGGTTGATATTTGTTGGATTGCAGGCCAAAATATATCCGATTTCTTCAAATTTGGTCATAACAATTTTCATAGCAATTTAAACAAATCTAACGATCGGATCATTAATTGAAAGTGTCTATCTTTGTAAATGCCGTAGGTTTTCGGTATTTTTGTTGATATTTGTTGGATTGCATGCCAAAATATATCCGATTATCTTCAAATTTGGTCATAACACTTTTATTAGCAATTTAAACAAATCTAACTGGTCTGATCATTAATTGAAAGTGCCTATGTTTGTGAATGCCTTAGGTTTTCGTTATTTTTGTTGATATTTGTTGGATTGCATGCCAAAATATATCCGATTATCTTCAAATTTGGTCATAACACTTTTCATAGCAATTTAAACAAATCTAACGGTCGAATCATTAATTGAAAGTGCCTATGTTTGTAAATGCCTTAGGTTTTCGGTATTTTTGTTGATATTTGTTGGATTGCATGCCAAAATATATCTGATTATCCTCAAATTTAGTCATAACACTTTTATTATCATTTTAAATAAATCCAACGGTCAGATCATTAATTTAAAGTGCCTATATTCGTAAATGCCTTATGTTTTTGGTATTTTTTGTTCATATTTATTGCATTGCATGCCATAAAATTTCCGATTATCTTCAAATTTGGTCATAACACTTTTAATAGGAATTTAAACAAATCTAACGGTCGAATCATTAATTGTAAGTGCCTATGTTCGTTAATGCCTTAGGTTTTCAATATTTTTGTTGATATTTGTTGGATTGCATGCCAAAATATATCCGATTATCTTCAAATTTGGTCATAACACTTTTCATAGCAATTTAAACAAATCTAGCGGTCGAATCATTAATTGTAAGTGGCTATGTTTGTGAATGCCTTAGGTTTTCGGTATTTTTGTTGATATTTGTTGGATTGCAAGCCAAAATATATCCGGTTATCTTCAAATTTGATCATAACACTTTTATTTGCAATTTAACCAAATGAAATGTCGGATCATTAATTGAAAGTGCCTATGTTTATAAATGCCTTAAGTTTTCGATATTTTTGTTGACATTTGTTGGATTGCAGGCCAAAATATATCCGATATCTTCAAATTTTCTCGTAACATTTTTCATAGCAATTTAAATAAATCTAACGGTCGGATCATTAATTGGAATGGCCTATGTTTGTAAATGCCTTAGGTTTTCGGTATTTTTGTTGATATTTGTTGGATTGCATGCCAAAATATATCTGATTATCCTCAAATTTAGTCATAACACTTTTATTATCATTTTAAACAAATCCAACGGTCAGATCATTAATTTAAAGTGCCTATATTTGTAAATGCCTTATGTTTTAGGTATTTTTTGTTCATATTTATTGCATTGCATGCCATAAAATTTCCGATTATCTTCAAATTTGGTCATAACACTTTTAATAGGAATTTAAACAAATCTAACGGTCGAATCATTAATTGTAAGTGCCTATGTTCGTTAATGCCTTAGGTTTTCAATATTTTTGTTGATATTTGTTGGATTGCATGCCAAAATATATCCGATTATCTTCAAATTTTGTCACAACACTTTTATTAGCAATTTAAACAAATCTAACGGTCGGATCATTAATTGAAAGTGCCTATGTTTGTAAATGCCTTAGGTTTTCGGTCTTTTTATAGACATTTGTTGGATTGTATACCAAAATATATATCCCATTATATTCAAACATGGTAATAACACTTTTCATAACAATTTAAATAAATCTAACGGTCGGATCATTAAATGAAAGTTCCTATCTTAGTAAATACCATAGTTTTTCGGTCTTTTTGTAGGCATTTGGTGGATTGCATGCCAAAATATATTCGATTATCTTCAAATATGGTCATAACACTTTTCATAGCAATTTAAAAAATCTAACGGTCGGATCATTAATTTAAAGTGCCTATATTTGTAAATGCCTTAGGTTTACGTTATTTTTGTTGATATTTGTTAGATTGAACGCCAAAATATATCCGATTATCTTCAAATTTGGTCATAACACTTTTATTAGCAATTTAAACAAATCGAATGGTCGGATCATTTATTGAAAGTGCCTATGTTTGTAAATGCCTAAGGTTTTCGATATTTTTGTTGACATTTATTGGATTGCAGGCCAAAATATATCCGATATCTTCAAATTTGGTCATAACAATTTTCATAGCAATTTAAACAAATCTAACGATCGGATCATTAATTGAAAGTGTCTATCTTTGTAAATGCCGTAGGTTTTCTGTATTTTTGTTGATATTTGTTGGATTGCATGCCAAAATATATCCGATTATATTCAAATTTGGTCATAACACTTTTATAAGAAATTTAAACAAATCTAACGGTCTGATCATTAATTGAAAGTGCCTATGTTTGTAAATGCCTTAGGTTTCGTTATTTTTGTTGATATTTGTTTGATTGCATGCCAAAATATATCCGATTATCTTCAAATTTGGTTATCACACTTTTATTAGAAATTTAAATAAATCTAACGGTCGAATCATTAATTGAAAGTGCCTATGTTTGTGAATGCCTTAGGTTTTCGGTTTTTTTGTTGATATTTGTTGGATTGCATGCCAAAATATATCCGATTATCTTCAAATTTGATCATACCACTTTTCATAGCAATTTAAACAAATCTAACGGTCGAATCATTAATTGTAAGTGCCTATGTTCGTAAATGCCTTAGGTTTTCGATATTTTTGTTAATATTTGTTGGATTGCACGCCAAAATACATTCGATTATCTTCATATATGGTAATTATACTTTTATTAGCAATTTAAACAAATCTAACGGTTGGATCATTAATTGAAAGTGCCTATGTTTGTGAATGTCTTAGGTTTTTGGTATTTTTGTTGATATTTGTTGGATTGCAAGCCAAAATATATCTGGTTATCTTCAAATTTGGTCATAACACTTTTATTAGCAATTTAACCAAATCGAAGGGTCGGATCGTTAATTGAAAGTGCCTATGCTTGTAAATGCCTTAGGTTTTCGATATTTTTGTTGACATTTGTTGGATTGCAGGCCAAAATATATCCGATATCTTCAAATTTTCTCGTAATAATTTTCATAGCAATTTAAATAAATCTAACGGTCGGATCATTAATTGTAAGTGCCTATGTTTGTAAATGCCTTAGGTTTTCGGTATTTTTGTTGATATTTGTTGGATTCCATGCCAAAATATATCTGATTATCCTCAAATTTAGTCATAATACTTTTATTATCATTTTAAACAAATCCAACGGTCAGATCATTAATTTAAAGTGCCTATATTTGTAAATTCCTTAGGTTTTAGGTATTTTTTGTTCATATTTATTGCATTGCATGCCAAAAAATTTTCGATTATCTTCAAATTTGGTTATTACACTTTTAATAGGAATTTAAACAAATCTAACGGTCGAATCATTAATTGTAAGTGCCTATGTTTGTTAATGCCTTAGGTTTCGGTATCTTTGTTAATATTTGTTGGATTGCATGTGAAAATAAATTCGATTATCTTCATATATGGTAATTATATTTTTATTATCAATTTAAACAAATCTAACGGTCGGATCAATAATTGAATGTACCTATATTTGTGAATGCCTTAAGTTTTCGTTATTTTTGTTGATATTTGTTGGATTGCATGCCAAAATATATCCGATTATCTTCAAATTTTGTCACAACACTTTAAATTGCAATTTAATCAAATCTAACGATCGAATCATTAATTGAAAGTGTTTATCTTTGTAAATGCCGTAGGTTTTCGGTATTTTTGTTGATATTTGTTGGATTGCATGCCAAAATATATCCGATTATCTTCAAATTTGGTTATAACACTTTTGTTAGAAATTTAAACAAATATAACGGTCTGATCATTAATTGAAAGTGCCTATGTTTGTAAATGCCTTAGGTTTTCGATATTTTTGTTGACATTTGTTGGATTGCAGGCCAAAATATATCCGATATCTTCAAATTTGTTCATAACAATTTTTATAGCAATTTAAACAAATCTAACGGTCAGATCATTATTTGTATGTGCCTATGTTTGTAAATGCCTTAGGTTTTCGGTATTTTTGTTAATATTTGTTGGATTGCACGCCAAAATACATTCCATTATCTTAATATATGGTAATTATACTTTTATTAGCAATTTAAACAAATCTAACGGTCGGATCAATAATTGAATGTACCTATGTTTGTTAATGCCTTAAGTTTTCGTTATTTTTGTTGATATTTGTTGGATTGCATGCCAAAATATATCCGATTATCGTCAAATTTGGTCATAACACTTTTACTAGCAATTTAAACAAATCGAACGGTCGGATCATTAATTGAAAGTGCCTACGTTTGTAAATGTCTTAGGTTTTCGATATTTTTGTTGACATTTGTTGGATTGCAGGCTAAAATATATCCGATATCTTCAAATTTGGCCATAACAATTTTTATAGCAATTTAAACAAATCTAACAGTCGGATCATTAATTGAAAGTGCCTATCTTTGTGAATGCCTTAGGTTTTCGGTATTTTTGTTGATATTTGTTGAATTGCAGGCCAAAATATATCCGATATCTTCAAATTTGGTCATAACATTTTTTTTAGCAATTTAAACAATTCTAAAGGTCAGTATCATTAATTGAAAGTGCCAATCTTTGTAAATGTCGTAGGTTTTCGGTATTTTTTGTTGATATTTGTTGGATTGCATACCAAAATATATCCGATTATCTTCAAATTTGGTCATAACACTTTTAATATGAATTTAAACAAATCTAACGGTCGGATCATTAATTAAAAGTGCCTATCTATGTAAATGCCTTAGGTTTTCAGTATTTTTGTTTATATTTGTTGGATTGCATGTCAAAATGTATTTGATTATCCTCAAATTTATTCATAACACTTTTATTATCATTTCAAACAAATCTAACAGTCGGATCTTTAATTTAAAGTGCCTATATTTGTAAATGCCTTACGTTTTTTGTATTTTTGTTGATATTTATTGGATTGCAAGCCAAAATATATCCGATTATCATCAAATTTGGTCATAACACTTTTATTAGCAATTTAAACATATTTAATGGTCGGATCATTAATTGAAAGTGCCCATCTTTGTAAATTCCTTAGGTTTTCGGTTTTTTTGTAGAAATTTGGTGGTTTGCATGCCAAAATATATCCGATTATATTCAAACATGGTCATAACACTTTACATAGCAATTTAAACAAATTTAACGATTGGATCTTTAATTTCAACTGCCTATATTTGTAAATGCCTTAAGTTTTCGGTGTTTTTGTTGATATCTGTTGGATTGCATGCCAAAATATATCCGGCTATCTTCAAATTTGGTCATGACACCTTTCCTAGAAATTTAAACAAACCTAACGGTCGGATCATTAATAAAAAGTGTCAATCTTTGTGAATGCCTTAGGTTTTCGGTATTTTTGTTGATATTTGTTCGATTGCATGCCAAAATATATCTGATTATCTTCAAATTTAGTCATAACACTTTTATTATCATTTTAAACAAATCTAATGGTCGGATCATTAATTTAAAGTGCCTATATTTGTAAATGCCTTAGGTTTCGGTCTTTTTGTAGACATTTGTTGGATTGCAGGCCAAAATATATCATATTATCTTCAAATTTTGTCATAACACTTTTATTAGCAATTTAAACATATCTAACGGTTGGATCATTAATTGAAAGTGTCTATCTTTGTAAATGCCTTAGATTTCGGTCTTTTGGTAGACATTTGTTGGATTGCATGCCAAAATATATTCGATTATCTTCATATTTGGTCATTACACTTTTATTAGAAATTTAAACAAATCTAACGGTTGGATCATTAATTGAAAGTGTCTATATTTGTAAATGCCTTAGGTTTTCGGTATTTTTGTTGATACTTGTTGGAATCAATGCCAAAATATATCCGATTAACTTCAAATTTGGTCATAACACTTTTATTAGCAATTTAAATAAATCTAACGGTCGGATCATTAATTGAAAGTGCCTATATTTGTAAATGCCTTAGGTTTTCGGTATTTCTAATGATATTTGCTGGATAGCATGACAAAATATATTCGATTATCTTCATATTTGGTAATTGCAATTTTATTAGCAATTCAAACAAATCTAACGGTTGGATCATTAATCGATTATCTTCATATTTGGTCATTACACTTTTATTAACAATTGAAACAAATCTAACGGTCGGATCATTAATTGAAAGTGCCTATATTTGAAATGCCTTAGATTTCGGTATTTCTATTATTTTTTGTTGGATTGCATGCCGATATATATCCGACTATCTTCAAATTTGGTCAAGACACATTTCCTAGAAATTTAAACAAATCTAACGGTCGGATCATTAATTGAAAGTGTCTATCTTTGTGAAAGCCTTAGGTTTCGATATTTTTGTTGATATTTGTTTGATTGCATGCCAAAATACATTCGATTAACTTCAAATTTGGTCATAACACTTTTATTAGAAATTTAAACAAATCTAACGGTTGGATCATTAATTGAAAGTGCCTATGTTCGTAAATACCTTAGGTTTTCTGTATTTTTGTTGATATTTGTCGGATTGCATGCCAAAATACATCCGATTATCTTTAAATTTGTTCATAATACTTTTCATAGCAATTTAAACAAATCTAATGGTCAAATCATTAATTGTAAGTGCCAATGTTCGTAAATGCCTTAGGTTTTCAGTATTTTTGTTAATATTTGTTGAATTGCATGTCAAAATACATTCGATTATCTTCATATATAGTCATTACACTTTTATTAGCAATTTAAACAAATCTAACGGTCGGATCATTAATTGAAAGTGCCCATGTTTGTAAATGCCTATGGTTTTCGGTATTTTTGTTGATATTTGTCGGATTGCATACCAAAATATATCCGATTATCTCCAAATTTGGTCACAACACTTTTATTAGCAATTTAAACAAATCTAACGGTCGAATTATTAATTGAAAATGTATATCTTTGTAAGTGTCTTAGGTTTTCGGTCTTGTCGTAGACATTTGTTGGATTGCATACCAAAATATATCTGATTACATTCAAACTTGGTAATAACACTTTTCTTAACAATTTAAATAAATCCAACGGTCGGATAATTAAATGAAAGTTCCTATCTTTGTAAATACCTTAGGTTTTCGGTCTTTTTGTAGACATTTGGTAGATTGCATGCCAAAATAAATCTGATTATATTCAACCTGGGTCAAAACACTTTTTATAGTAATTTAAACAAATCTAACGGTCGGATCATTAATTTAAAGTGCCTAAATTAGTAAATGCCTTAGGTTTTCGTTATTTTTCTTCACATTTGTTGGATTGAATGCCAAAATATATCCGATTATCTTCAAATTTGGTCATAACACTTTTATTAACAATTTAAACAAATTGAATGGTCGGATGATTAATTTAAAGTGCCTATGTTTCTTAATGCCTTAGGTTTTCTGTATTTTTATTTTTATTTGATGGATTGCAGGCCAAAATATATCCGATATCTTCAAATTTGGTCATAAAATTTTTCATAGAAATTTAAACAAATCTAACGGTCGGATCATTAATTGAAAGTACCTATCTTTGTAAATGCCGTAGGTTTTCGTTATTTTTGTTGCTATTTGTTGAATTGAATGCCAAAATTTTTCTGATTATCCTCAAATTTAGTCATAACACTTTTATTATCATTTTAAACAAATCTAACGGTCGGATCATTAATTTAAAGTGCCTATATTTGTAAATGCCTTAGGTTTTCGGTATTTTTGTTGATATTTTTTGGATTTCAAGCAAAAATATATCCGATTATCTTCAAATTTAGTCATAACACTTTTAATAGCAATTTAAACAAATCTAACGGTCGAGTCATTAATTGTAAGTGCCTATGTTCGTAAATACCTTAGGTTTTTTGTATTGTTTTTAATATTTGTTGGATTGCACGCCAAAATACATTCGATTATCTTCATATCTGGTCATTACACTTTTATTAACAATTTAAACAAATCTAACGGTCGGATCCTTAATTGAAAGTGCCTATGTTTGTAAATGCCTTAGGTTTTCGGTATTTTTTTTGATATTTGTTGGATTGCGTATCAAAATATATCCGATTATCTCCAAATTTGGTCACAACACTTTTATTAGCAGTTTAAACAAATCTAACGGTCGAGTCATTAATTGTAAGTGCCTATGTTCGTAAATACCTTAGGTTTTCGGTATTGTTTTTAATATTTGTTGGATTGCACGCCAAAATACAATCGATTATCTTCATATCTGGTCATTACACTTTTATTAGCAATTTAAACCAATCTAACGGTCGGATCCTTAATTGAAAGTGCCTATGTTTGTAAATGCCTTAGGTTTTCGGTACTTTTGTTGATATTTTTTGGATTGCATACCAAAATATATCTGATTTAAACAAATCTAACGGTCGGATCATTAATTTAAAGTGCCTAAATAAGTAAATGCCTTAGGTTTTCGTTATTTTTGTTCATATTTGTTGGATTGAAAGCCAAAATATATCCGATTATCTTCAAATTTGGTCATATCACTTTTATTAACAATTTAAACAAATTGAATGGTCGGATCATTAATTGAAAGTGCCTATGTTTGTTAATGCCTTAGGTTTTCGGTATTTTTGTTTGTATTTGATGGATTGCAGATTAAAATATATCCGATATCTTCAAAGTTGCTCATAACAATTTTCATAGCAATTTAAACAAATATAACGATCGGATCATTAATTGAAAGTGTCTATCTTTGTAAATGCCGTAGGTTTTCGGTATTTTTGTTGATATTTGTTGGATTGCATGCCAAAATATATCCGATTATCTTCAAATCTGGTCATAACACTTTTCATAGCAATTTAAACAAATCTAGCGGTCGAATCATTAATTATAAGTGCCAATGTTCGTAAATACCTTAGGTTTTTGGTATTGTTTGTAATATTTGTTGGATTGCACGCCAAAATACATTCGATTATCTTCATATCTGGTCATTACACTTTTATTAGCAATTTAAACAAATCTAACGGTCGGATCCTTAATTGAAAGTGCCTATATTTGTAAATGCCCTAGGTTTTCGGTATTTTTGTTGATATTTGTTGGATTGCGTATCAAAATATATCCGATTATCTCCAAATTTGGTCCCAACACTTTTATTAGCAGTTTAAACAAATCTAGCGGTCGAATCATTAATTGCAAGTGCCTATATTCGTAAATGCCTTAGGTTTTCGTTATTTTTTTTAATATTTGTTGGATTGCACGCCAAAATACATTCGATTTTCTTCATATATGGTCATTACACTTTTATTAGTAATTTAAAAAAATCTAACGGTCGGATCATTAAATGAAAGTACCTATGTTTGTAAATGCCTTAGGTTTTCGTTATTTTTGTTAAAATTTGTTGGATTGCATGCCAAAATATATCCGATTATCTACAAATTTTGTCACAACACTTTTATTAATAATTTAAACAAATCTAACGGTCGGATCATTAATTGAAAGTGCCTATGTTTGTAATTGCCTTAGGTTTTCGGTCTTTTTATTGACATTTGTTGGATTGAATACCAAAATATATATCCCATTATATTCAAACATGGTAATAACACTTTTCATAACAATTTAAATAAATCTAATGGTCGGTTCATTAAATGAAAGTGCCTATGTTCGTAAATGCCTTAGGTTTTCGGTATTTTTTTTAATATTTGTTGGATTGCACGCCAAAATACATTCGATTATCTTCATATATGGTAATTATACTTTTATTAGCAATTTAAACAAATCTAACGGTTTAATCATTAATTGAAAGTGCCTATGTTTGTGAATGCCTTAGGTTTTCGTTATTTTTGTTGATATTTATTGCATTGCATGCTAAAATATATCCGATTATCTTCAAATCTGGTCATAACACATTTATTAGCAATTTAAACAAATCGAATGGTCGGATCATTTATTGAAAGTGCCTATGTTTGTAAATGTCTAAGGTTTTCGATATTTTTGTTGACATTTATTGGATTGCAGGCCAAAATATATCCGATATCTTCAAATTTGGACATAACAATTTTCATAACAATTTAAACAAATCTAACGATCGGATCATTAATTGAAAGTGTCTATCTTTGTAAATGCCGTAGGTTTTCTGTATTTTTGTTGATATTTGTTAGATTGCATGACAAAATATATCCGATTATATTCAAATTTGGTCATAACACTTTTATAAGAAATTTAAACAAATCTAACGGTCTGATCATTAATTGAAAGTGTCTATGTTTGTAAATGCCTTAGGTTTCGTTATTTTTGTTGATATTTGTTTGATTGCATGCCAAAATATATCCGATTATCTTCAAATTTGGTTATCACACTTTTATTAGAAATTTAAATAAATCTAACGGTCGAATCATTAATTGAAAGTGCCTATGTTTGTGAATGCCTTAGGTTTTCGGTTTTTTTGTTGATATTTGTTGGATTGCATGCCAAAATATATCCGATTATCTTCAAATTTGATCATACCACTTTTCATAGCAATTTAAACAAATCTAACGGTCGAATCATTAATTGTAAGTGCCTATGTTTGTAAATGCCTTAGGTTTTCGATATTTTTGTTAATATTTGTTGGATTGCACGCCAAAATACATTCGATTATCTTCATATATGGTAATTATACTTTTATTAGCAATTTAAACAAATCTAACGGTTGGATCATTAATTGAAAGTGCCTATGTTTGTGAATGTCTTAGGTTTTTGGTATTTTTGTTTATATTTGTTGGATTGCAAGCCAAAATATATCTGGTTATCTTCAAATTTGGTCATAACACTTTTATTAGCAATTTAACCAAATCGAAAGGTCGGATCATTAATTGAAAGTGCCTATGCTTGTAAATGCCTTAGGTTTTCGATATTTTTGTTGACATTTGTTGGATTGCAGGCCAAAATATATCCGATATCTTCAAATTTTCTCGTAATAATTTTCATAGCAATTTAAATAAATCTAACGGTCGGATCATTAATTGTAAGTGCCTATGTTTGTAAATGCCTTAGGTTTTCGGTATTTTTGTTGATATTTGTTGGATTCCATGCCAAAATATATCTGATTATCCTCAAATTTAGTCATAATACTTTTATTATCATTTTAAACAAATCCAACGGTCAGATCATTAATTTAAAGTGCCTATATTTGTAAATTCCTTAGGTTTTAGGTATTTTTTGTTCATATTTATTGCATTGCATGCCAAAATATTTTCGATTATCTTCAAATTTGGTTATTACACTTTTAATAGGAATTTAAACAAATCTAACGGTCGAATCATTAATTGTAAGTGCCTATGTTTGTTAATGCCTTAGGTTTCGGTATCTTTGTTAATATTTGTTGGATTGCATGTGAAAATAAATTCGATTATCTTCATATATGGTAATTATATTTTTATTATCAATTTAAACAAATCTAACGGTCGGATCAATAATTGAATGTACCTATATTTGTGAATGCCTTAAGTTTTCGTTATTTTTGTTGATATTTGTTGGATTGCATGCCAAAATATATCCGATTATCTTCAAATTTTGTCACAACACTTTAAATTGCAATTTAATCAAATCTAACGATCGAATCATTAATTGAAAGTGTTTATCTTTGTAAATGCCGTAGGTTTTCGGTATTTTTGTTGATATTTGTTGGATTGCATGCCAAAATATATCCGATTATCTTCAAATTTGGTTATAACACTTTTGTTAGAAATTTAAACAAATATAACGGTCTGATCATTAATTGAAAGTGCCTATGTTTGTAAATGCCTTAGGTTTTCGATATTTTTGTTGACATTTGTTGGATTGCAGGCCAAAATATATCCGATATCTTCAAATTTGTTCATAACAATTTTTATAGCAATTTAAACAAATCTAACGGTCAGATCATTATTTGTATGTGCCTATGTTTGTAAATGCCTTAGGTTTTCGGTATTTTTGTTAATATTTGTTGGATTGCACGCCAAAATACATTCCATTATCTTAATATATGGTAATTATACTTTTATTAGCAATTTAAACAAATCTAACGGTCGGATCAATAATTGAATGTACCTATGTTTGTTAATGCCTTAAGTTTTCGTTATTTTTGTTGATATTTGTTGGATTGCATGCCAAAATATATCCGATTATCGTCAAATTTGGTCATAACACTTTTACTAGCAATTTAAACAAATCGAACGGTCGGATCATTAATTGAAAGTGCCTACGTTTGTAAATGTCTTAGGTTTTCGATATTTTTGTTGACATTTGTTGGATTGCAGGCTAAAATATATCCGATATCTTCAAATTTGGCCATAACAATTTTTATAGCAATTTAAACAAATCTAACAGTCGGATCATTAATTGAAAGTGCCTATCTTTGTGAATGCCTTAGGTTTTCGGTATTTTTGTTGATATTTGTTGAATTGCAGGCCAAAATATATCCGATATCTTCAAATTTGGTCATAACATTTTTTTTAGCAATTTAAACAATTCTAAAGGTCGTATCATTAATTGAAAGTGCCAATCTTTGTAAATGTCGTAGGTTTTCGGTATTTTTTGTTGATATTTGTTGGATTGCATACCAAAATATATCCGATTATCTTCAAATTTGGTCATAACACTTTTAATATGAATTTAAACAAATCTAACGGTCGGATCATTAATTAAAAGTGCCTATCTATGTAAATGCCTTAGGTTTTCAGTATTTTTGTTTATATTTGTTGGATTGCATGTCAAAATGTATTTGATTATCCTCAAATTTATTCATAACACTTTTATTATCATTTCAAACAAATCTAACAGTCGGATCTTTAATTTAAAGTGCCTATATTTGTAAATGCCTTACGTTTTTTGTATTTTTGTTGATATTTATTGGATTGCAAGCCAAAATATATCCGATTATCATCAAATTTGGTCATAACACTTTTATTAGCAATTTAAACATATTTAATGGTCGGATCATTAATTGAAAGTGCCCATCTTTGTAAATTCCTTAGGTTTTCGGTTTTTTTGTAGAAATTTGGTGGTTTGCATGCCAAAATATATCCGATTATATTCAAACATGGTCATAACACTTTACATAGCAATTTAAACAAATTTAACGGTCGGATCTTTAATTTCAACTGCCTATATTTGTAAATGCCTTAAGTTTTCGGTGTTTTTGTTGATATCTGTTGGATTGCATGCCAAAATATATCCGGCTATCTTCAAATTTGGTCATGACACCTTTCCTAGAAATTTAAACAAACCTAACGGTCGGATCATTAATAAAAAGTGTCAATCTTTGTGAATGCCTTAGGTTTTCGGTATTTTTGTTGATATTTGTTCGATTGCATGCCAAAATATATCTGATTATCTTCAAATTTAGTCATAACACTTTTATTATCATTTTAAACAAATCTAATGGTCGGATCATTAATTTAAAGTGCCTATATTTGTAAATGCCTTAGGTTTCGGTCTTTTTGTAGACATTTGTTGGATTGCAGGCCAAAATATATCATATTATCTTCAAATTTTGTCATAACACTTTTATTAGCAATTTAAACATATCTAACGGTTGGATCATTAATTGAAAGTGTCTATCTTTGTAAATGCCTTAGATTTCGGTCTTTTGGTAGACATTTATTGGATTGCATGCCAAAATATATTCGATTATCTTCATATTTGGTCATTACACTTTTATTAGAAATTTAAACAAATCTAACGGTTGGATCATTAATTGAAAGTGTCTATATTTGTAAATGCCTTAGGTTTTCGGTATTTTTGTTGATACTTGTTGGAATCAATGCCAAAATATATCCGATTAACTTCAAATTTGGCCATAACACTTTTATTAGCAATTTAAATAAATCTAACGGTCGGATCATTAATTGAAAGTGCCTATATTTGTAAATGCCTTAGGTTTTCGGTATTTCTAATGATATTTGCTGGATAGCATGACAAAATATATTCGATTATCTTCATATTTGGTAATTGCAATTTTATTAGCAATTCAAACAAATCTAACGGTTGGATCATTAATCGATTATCTTCATATTTGGTCATTACACTTTTATTAACAATTGAAACAAATCTAACGAGTCGGATCATTAATTGAAAGTGCCTATATTTGAAATGCCTTAGATTTCGGTATTTCTATTATTTTTTGTTGGATTGCATGCCGATATATATCCGACTATCTTCAAATTTGGTCAAGACACATTTCCTAGAAATTTAAACAAATCTAACGATTGGATCATTAATTGAAAGTGCCTATCTTTGTGAAATGCCTTAGGTTTTCGATATTTTTGTTGATATTTGTTGGATTGCATGCCAAAATATATCCGATTATCTTCAAATTTGGTCATAACACTTTTATTAGAAATTTAAACAAATCTAACGATCGGATCATTAATTGAAAGTGTCTATCTTTGTAAATGCCTTAGGTTTTCGGTATTTTTGTTGATATTTGTTGGATTGCATGCCAAAATATATCCGATTATCTTCAAATTTGGTCATAACACTTTTATTAGAAATTTAAACAAATCTAACGGTTGGATCATTAATTGAAAGTGCCTATGTTTGTAAATACCTTAGGTTTTCTGTATTTTTGTTGATATTTGTCGGATTGCATGCCAAAATACATCCGATTATCTTTAAATTTGTTCATAATACTTTTCATAGCAATTTAAACAAATCTAATGGTCAAATCATTAATTGTAAGTGCCAATGTTCGTAAATGCCTTAGGTTTTCAGTATTTTTGTTAATATTTGTTGAATTGCATGTCAAAATACATTCGATTATCTTCATATATAGTCATTACACTTTTATTAGCAATTTAAACAAATCTAACGATCGGATCATTAATTGAAAGTGCCTATGTTTGTAAATGCCTTAGGTTTTCGGTATTTTTGTTGATATTTGTTGGATTGCATACCAAAATATATCCGATTATCTCCAAATTTGGTCACAACACTTTTATTAGCAATTTAAACAAATTTAACGGTCGGATTATTAATTGAAAATGTATATCTTTGTAAGTGTCTTAGGTTTCGGTCTTTTCGTAGACATTTGTTGGATTGCATACCAAAATATATCTGATTATATTCAAACTTGGAAATAACACTTTTCTTAACAATATAAATAAATCTAACGGTCGTATAATTAAATGAAAGTTCCTATCTTTGTAAATACCTTAGGTTTTCGGTCTTTTTGTAGACATTTGATAGATTGCATGCCAAAATATATCTGATTATATTCAACCTGGGTCAAAACACTTTTTATAGTAATTTAAACAAATCTAACGGTCGGATCATTAATTTAAAGTGCCTA